>PVIW01012569.1:0-31427 GCA_004026585.1 Noctilio leporinus
TTGGTCAGGACTTTACAGTCTATAGTCTATATTCTAGCCGGTCTTGGCTTGTGGCAGGGCCTCTGATTGTCACAGTCAGAGCTGATTCTGAGTGTCCGCCCCCAGGTAGGCTGGGCCTTCTGCAGCCTGGCTGGGTTTTAGGGCTGCCACTATTCTGGAGCCCTCAGGGTGCCCCCTCCCACTCCTGATGGAGGTTCCTTCCCGTGATGAGCACCCAGCACCCCTGCAGGGCAGCCTGCAACTTTGCAGGTCCCTGTGATGACTGGCCCGGCCCCCGCAGTTCTGGGAGCAGGCAGCCCCTCTCAGTCAACTCTGCCCAGGGCCTCTGTGATTAACCCCTCCCAGGCGTGGGCAGTGCGGTCTTTGTCTCCAGCAATGGTGGGTCAGTTACCCCCCTTCTAGTTCCTGGCTAGCCATTTGGAGTTTCTGTGGAGCCTGGGAGTCTGTGTGGTTGCGCAGGGCTGGGCCTCCCCCCTCGCAGGGGCTTCTAGCTGCTGTTTCCCTGGTGGCCCAGCAGCTCCATTTTCGGCCCTCTCACTGCCCCGCTGGTGCACTTCCCGCTCCCCCACTCCGGCTTCCCGCAGGACTCTTCTCCTCCGCCTCTAGCCCTGCACAGATCCTCCTCTCCCTGTTGCCCAGTGAGTATCTCACACAGTCCCTCCCCTGCAAGAGTTCAATTCCACGTTCCCTACGGCATTTGCCCTCGCTGCCCGCACTTCTCTGTTGAGAATTCCAGTCACCAGCGAGCCCGGAACTGGCCCCAGTCAAACGCGTCCCTCTGGGCAGAGCCACCCCTGCCCAGAGCCGACCTCGGCCCGCCGGCCGGTCAGTCAGGAACGCCTCACCTACTGTTCTGCTGGCCTCCTCTGCCTCTGGGCCACACTCCCATGTGTCCAGATGCTGCCCGTTCCAATCCCTAGGGTCCAAAGATGTCTCACACTCCCTATCCTGTCCTCTAGCTGCTTTGGTACTCGAGAACACCATCAGCACTGCTCTCTACTCTGTCGCCATCTTCCCTCTCCTATTTGTTATTTTTAAAGAGAGGGGAAGTGAGGGAGGCAGAGAGGGAGAGAAACATCCATTTATGGTTACCTTTCACCTGCCTCCAGCCTAAGACCTGGCTGGAAACCTGCCTTGCAAACTGTTTATGCCCTGGTTGGGGAATCAAACCAGTGACCTTTGGGTTCACAAGCCAGTGCTTATCCACTGAGCCATCAGCCAGGACTAAAAATTTATGTTTTAAAGGAAGACAACCTTTTTTTGACAAAAGGCAGACTCTTTTCAGCCACTCTTGTGCCTATTTACAAGGAGTCATCAAACCTACCCTGGGTGAGCAAAGTATAACCCTACAGTTCAGCACAGACCCACATATCTCAGTGTCCAAGCTGCCCAACAGCAGGCCACTTGAATGATGGACACCATATTAAGCTGGCACCAAAGTCTTAAGAACCCTACACCAGAGGAAAGGCTGTCAGTGGTGATTGTCATTGCCTTGGCCTCATAACGTTGTGCTGAGAGTAGCTGACAGCACACAGAGGCTGAGGGGCTAGGACAGCTTTGCCTCAATGCCCAGGCTGATGTCAAACATATACCCTGTGGAATCATTCAATGTTTATCATGTAGACAGTTGAAATGCCTGGTAGGAACAAGAAAGGCTCTCTAATATGTCAGGGATGCTTTGAGGGAACCAGGAAAGATGACTGGCATAGAGCTTTCACATTGTCCTCATTGTAGAGAAGAATTCTGCTTATATTGACTTTCATGGTTACAGTCTCCTAGGGACACCTAAAGAGGAGATTCAGCCTTTCTTATCAAATTTCTCAGATGGTGCAGGTGGGGAAGAGATAGGAATGGGCTTTTATTTTTCAGCAGTGAAACTTGAAATAACATAGACTTTGACTACTTATTTCACTTAACTACTGTAAAAAATAGGCAACAGTGAGATAAACAGTCATTATGTGTGGACAACTATCATCTCAATAGAAAATGAAAATAGTAATTATAATTAAGCAAATGATAGTGAAGGTGATGAAGTAGGTAGTGATGGTGATGATGATGATGATGATGATGATAGTGATAGACTTGGCCATGGTCCAACAACTTAAGATAAATCAATTCTCTATCCAAGGTCATCAGATTGGGGAAGGTCTTGACTCAGCTTTCTAAACCAAAGGTGAGATGCTTCCCCAGGACCTATGAACACCATCAGTTTTGGGAGCCCAACTAACTAACCTTTTAATTGGATAGAATGATTTCTTGGGTGTAAAATAAACTGAAAGACAAATTCCATTAAAATTATCTCCTGTATTTGCTGTTGATACACCTGATAAGATTCCTTCCAATGAGTTATAAGAACAAGTCTTGTCATGTTCACCTTAATAGACAGACTGACTGACTGAAGACCAGAGAGCCTCTTAGAATGAAGGACTAAACAGATAACTTCAATTTGTGGGTGACAGGAAGGGTGTAAAATATGGATCATTTTCATAATTTTTTTCTGACTGAGTGTAGCAGGGCAGAGGCTGGTTGTGAAAGTTGCTGACAGCATGGATCATCCATTCTGATGTCACCGGAGAGGACTGATATGTCCTGCAGTGGGGGGAGGATGATGGCCTCCAGTGCTACAGCTTCTCTGTAGAGTTCACACTTCTACCTCCCAATGATACTCACAGACATTCTACCTTCTCCAACACTCAGTCTGTGTGCTCTAGGGTCATACTCTGTTCCCAGTTCATACTCCAATCATGGTTAGGGGAAATAGTGTCAGACTTCCTCTTTTCTGAACATGAACCTCCTGTATTTTTAATTCATGCTGTGGTCGTGAAGGTTGAACTCTCTTGATGTGTTCATTACTAATGACTTTTAAAAGCATATCTCATTTGAAATACCTCTCCATTTATGACAATTTACCCTCCTAGATCATATACCTAACTCCAGGAGCCATTGGGTCACTGGAGAGGGCACAGGACTAAATGCAGGACTAAATGTAGGAAGTATTTTTTTTATATTATTATTTTTAGTCATCACCAGAGGACATTTGGACATTTTGTTAATTTCTTTTAAAGACAAAGGAAGTGCATATATATATATATATATATATATGCAGCCCAGCCTTAACCCTGCTGCTCCTGCAGACAGAAGCCCAGCCCAGGACTCCCAGGTATTCCCAGTGCCTGGTCAGGACAGAACATGGACCCCTCACAATGGAGTGTGGACTCCGATGGGTTTTTCTTGTTGCTGTTGTATAAGGTTATTTAAGAAAAATTGAGAGAAATGGAGTATGAGAGTGGATATGAGTGAGAGAAACAGTGGACAGGTGACAATTAATTACCAGAACATTTTTGTGTTTGCAGGTGTCCAGTGTAAAGTGCAGCTGGTAGAACCTGGAAGAGACTTGATGCTGCCTGGGGGTCTCTGAGACTCTCCTGTGCAGCCTCTGGACTCATCTTCAGTAGCAACCATATGAGCTGGATCACCAGGCTTCAGGAAAGGGGCTGAAGTTAAGGCCATACATGAATAGTAATGGTAACAGCACAAACTATGTCAAATTGGTGAAGTGCTGATTCACTTTTTCCAGAGACAGTTATAAGAACATGCTGCACTTTCAAATAAACAACCCGAGAGGGAAGGACATGGCTGTGTATTCATGTTCAAGATACACTGTGAGGGGAAATCAACCTGATCCCAAAACCAACTGTCCCTGCAGTAGGGGTAAACCACCAAGGGGCACTCAATTTCTCTGCATGTAAGGACTACCCCCAAGAGAAGGTGTAGTGGCAGGTATGGGCTGGTTTACTGCATGAATTCCCCTTACTGTAACAGTTTCCCTCTGGGAATCTCTCTGGATTACTGAATCTGCACTCATCTCTGAAGTCTGAGTTACAGAAGTGGGTTGTCAAGATAACTTTCTCTCATGGGGAAAACTCTTTCACACACTCTTTCACACACTGCGCCCAGTTCCACTGAATCATCAAGGCTTCTAGGCCACATCAGCTGCATTCAATAGAACACAAGGCTGAATCTGTTCCTCCACCTTGTTTTATTCCACCCAACACCTTTGGCCCGGGATCTTATTTCTACCTGGCTCGCCTAACTGTTAAGGAGTAGTTACATTTATACAGTACTAAAATTACATTTGGCCCTTTTAAAACAACTGTGAGGCTGATGTGGCCTCAGTGAAAATGAGTTTGACACCCCTGCAATAGAGGCTCTGCAGGACCCAACAGTGCAATCCAGCCCCTAACTGCCCAGTGTCCAAACTTCCCACTAATAGGAAATGCACATATTGAGACAGCAGGCACTTAGGCCAATGAACCCAACGCTTGAGGGAAAAGACACTTGGTGGTGACAGTCATAACAGTCATAGAGATGGCATCATGATCACAACAACAAGTTTATGCCATTACATAGAGGAAGAAGGACCAGGACAGGTTTGTGTAGATTTGCATGCTGGTATCAAACACACACCCCAAAGGAACATGAGCACTAATCATATACATAATTGAAAAATCTTGGAGAAACAGGAGAATCCTATCAGCAAGCCAGATTTGCTTTGATAAATCCAGCAAAGGAGACTGGCTTAGGGCTGTTACTTTGTCTATTTGGTGCCTTGTAAGCTCAGCCAAGACCTTCCCATGCAGGGTATTTGCTGAGCAGCACAGGGCACACTGAACTCAAAAGCACAGGACTGCTGCCCAGAAGCAGGTGCAGAAGGTGCTGAGAAGAGATTTGCTAGAAGTCTTGGGCCTTCTTTTTTTCATAAAATATATCAAAAATGAGTTTTAGACATAATGTGACTAAATAGCCTCTTCTATCAGAGCATTTACCAAACTAGTTAAGTTGGGAACTATAATCAATAGAAGAATTTGTGTATGTTTTAATGTCTGAATTGTAAATAGCTGAACATAGGGATTGTTTTATGAACTTACCTAGTGCAGCATTTTGGAGACACCCTGATCCCAGGAATATGACCTGATAAAAGATCAGAACTGGTCCATGTGGCCTCTGTGTCATTCAAAGCTGTGTCCTCAATGAGTAACACGTTCAGTGGGGGCTTGATCATCAGTGGAAGGAGCTTTGGGTGCACAGAGCTCAGGCACCTTGTGGAGGACACATATCCTCCAACATCGATTACAACTTGCAACCTGAGTCTAGCACTGAACATGATCTCTGTGTGCTCTATCTTCTCTCAGGTAAAGTCAAGTATTAAACTGTAATATACTCTTCCTCATGAATATGCAAATGAGAAGAAGCGGTCTGGGTTAAATTTGGATGTATCTGTGCCTTGAGAGCATCACCTACAGTCACACCTCCTAAATAGTTCCTAACAGCAAAGCCCCTCACCATGGACTGGAGCTGGGGGCCTCTTTTCCTGGTGGCAGTAGCTACAAGTAAGGGGAACCCCAATCCCTGGGTTGAGGTGGGCATCAGGCAAGTTAAGGGGGTTTTCCTCCCACTCCTGCCTTCTCTTACAGGTGTCCATGCCCAGGTGCAGCTAGTGCAGTCTGAGGTTGAGGTGAGGAAGCCTGGGACTTCAGTGAAGGTCTCCTGCAAGGCTTCTGGGTACACCTTCACCAGCTACTGGATGCACTGGTTGTGACAGGCCACAGGACAAGGGGTTGTGTGGATGGGGTGTGTTTACCCTAACTATGGTGGCACAAACTACACACAGAAGTTCCAGGATAGAGTCACTATGACTACAGACAAGTCCATGAGCACAGCCTACACGGAGCTGAGCTGCCTGAGAGCCAAGGACATGATCATGTCTTACTGTGCAAGAGACTCGGTGTGATGACCTATGTCATGCATGTGTCACAATCCCTGAGGGACAGGGCAGCTGGGCTTGGATGGGGAGGTGACTGGGTGGTAGGTCTCCTGACTTCCTCATACACAGTCTGCATCTCATATCAGTACTGGTGCAGCCATAGGCAGGAGACCAGATGCACTGTGAGGAAGAGGCAGGAAAGATGTTCCAGAAATGAACCTTATTATTTCCTGTGATTTCAGAGGCACATCAGGAGGCCTCCTTGTCCTCTGAATGAGGAATGTACATGAAGGTGTCATCTGCGATTCCGTAGTTTGGGTCATGTTTGGGGTTTTGGACCATAGTGTCTCTTAGCAAATTCTATTGCATTTCCCTATTTCTGAACAATGGAATTTTGCTTCAGGAATGGTAGTAAATACATGACAGTAAAAGGTGCATTTCTTTGTCCTTCTATCTGTCCAATCATCATATAGATGACATTGTGGGAGCAAAGTTGAGGGGTGACAGGTGTTCCAGGATCCAGCACAATCTATAACAGCAGAGCATTCTTTCAGTCCTCCCTTAGGGTGAGATTCTAAGGAGTCTCCTCACCTGACACCAGAACCTTGCAAGTGTCCCCATCCCTGGCCCAGTATTGATGTCATCACATTGCAGTGATCAACATGAGGACACCCTTGAAAATGGAAGCCCCACATCCAGCATGTCCTATGTTCCTATCACAATTCAACCAGTTATCACATAACTGGTGCAGCCTCTACTCACATTTATTCTTGTGGAGTCTGCATGTCAGAGTAAATATGTCAGCTCAGATGAGGATTTTTCACATCTATGGTAATTCATCCCTTTGCACAGGGTTTTTTTGTTTTTGTTTTTTTGTTTGTTTGTTTGTTTTCATTGTGCACATGGATCCATTCAGTGCACCAGGATCAGGTGCAGTGGATACATATAATGCACAGTCATGGTGACAGACTCCCATGAGTCCCTTGCAGGCATTAACAGAAACCATAAAGTAGAGGAAATAGTCTCAAGTAAACTTCCCCTCCTTTCCTCTGATTACAGCTACATCACACGTCCATGTATACACAGATCCTGTTGGTAAACATCAAGCTCAACTGACAATAATAAACATGTTGATATTAATTTACATCTAACAGCTCCAGTAATGGTAGGTTATTTGAATGATTTATTCATAATGTAACCAATGGATAAAAAATCATAATGTTGTTCATATAAACTATGGCTTTATTACATTCGTCAGTGGTTTGCATGAATTTTTTCCATAATTGAATTTCTAAAATTTCAACAGACTTACTCCCCAATCTCTCATTACATCTTCACCAAAGCAGACTTTGTCAAGACTGGGTTTCTTCTGAGTCCAAAATGTTTGAAACATTTTATTCCCTATAACAGAGTCTAGGGAATAAAAACAAAATAAGACAGTGAGACTGCTGCACATTTGGCACCAAATTCCACTAAAGGAACATGACCCAAGCACACTGTTTCATTCTCTGTAGAGTTTACCCTTCTGTCTCCCAAATGTTCCTTGCATATGCTCCACCTCCTTCAACACTTGAGTTTTTGTGATCTGGGGTCACAGTGTTCTTAGTTCATTCTCTCATCACTATTTAGGGAAAATAGGGGCAGATAGAACTTCCTCTCCCCTGAAAATGAATATCTTGCATTTTTAATTCTCCCCCTGGTCATAAGTATTGAAGTCTCTGGGTATCTTCATATCTGGTGACTTGCAAAGGCATCTCTCACTTAAAATACCTACCTTTTTATGAAAACTTACTTTTGTAGGTCAAGTAATGTCTCCTGGGGCAGTTGATCTTGTGAGTTGGGTATAGGTTTAGATATGGGGAGAAAATATTTTTTTTAAGATTTGTTTATTTACTATTTTTAGAGAGAAGGGAAGGGAGAGAGACAGAGAAGGAGAGAAACATCAATGTATGGCTACCTGTCCCCTGCCTCCAGCCACAGACCTGGCTGGAGACCTGGCCTGCAACCTGGCCACATGCCCTGGCTGGGAATCAAACCAGCGACCCTTGGGTTCGCAGCTTGGCACCTTATCCACTGTGCCACAGCCAGGGCTAGGGAGTAATTCTTAACTGACATGCATTCTTGGTCAAGTCACATACCAGAACCATATCATTCATGTCACCTTACAACCACAGAGCACCCTCTGTAGGTGGAGGACATGCAAACAGGGCCTTTCTGACCATAGAAAGTAATCTAGGACAAAACCTTCAGCTCTAGAACAGAAGCTCATCATAAGGTTTGGGCTCAGCTGGGCTTACCTTGTTGCTATTTTAACATCTTATTTATGGAGAATAAGAGTCACTGAGTATGTGAGTGGATATGACACAGAGAAACAGTAAATAGGTGAAATTTTCTGACCTGTCATTTTGTGTTTGCAGGTGTCCAGTGTGAGGTGCAGCTGGTAGAGTCTGGGGGAGGCTTTGTGCAGCCTGAAGGTTTTCTGGACTCTCTTGCATGGCTTCTGGATTCACCTTCAGTAGCTATTGGATGATCTGAGTCCATCAGTCTCCAGAAAAGGGGTAGAGTGAGTCTCATATATCACTGAGAGTAGTGGTAGAACATACTATTCCAACTCTGTGAAGGGTCTTTAGAGTCTACAGAGGCAATGCCAAGAACATTTGGTACTTGAAAATGAGAAGCCTGAGAACCAAGGACATAACCATGTATTACTGCTCAACAGACACAGTGAGAGGATTCAGTCTGAGCTCAGAAATACACCTCTGTACAAGAGACATGTGGGCTGGCCTACAGGGTGCTCTCATGAGACAAGGGGGTGCTCAGGCCATACTGAACACAAGGGTGATTGAGTCCAATAGCAAGTGCAGATGCAAGTAAAAGTTTGGCTTCCTGGTAGATGTGGAATTAACTTTTGACACTGCAATTTCCCTTTGGGAGCCTTTCTTCCTTCATGATTTTGTGCTGAGGTCTTAAGCATTGAATTATAGAGGTTTTCTGCAATAAGAGGAAACCATCCTCACAAGAACAATAGGTAGAGTGGTATGCATTGCTTACTCTTATCCTAGTAAATCATCAATGAATCATCAAACATTTTCTGAGCCACATCAGCTGAATCCATGCATTGGCTCTGCTAGACTGAAGAGTACAGCCCAGCCCCATACAGCTAAGTCCAAGCTAGACAACACCAGGACATGTGCACGCTGGAAAGTGGATACCACTTTCCTAATGCTGGATAAACCTAATGCTGGATGAATAAGACTCATGGTGATGACAGTCATTGATGTAACTGCACATCCATGACACCAGTAGCAGCTGACATCATGCTGAAGTAGAGGGATCTCCACCATAACTGTTATGGTGGAAGTTCCCTTTCCTGTGAGCATGTCTGCAATAGGAATTCTCCCCATTTCTCTCCCTCTGAACTCCAACACCTCTGACACATTAGAAAGGAAAACAGGTCAATTAATATACTGACTTCAAATCTTGTCATATGATACTTTCTTGTACAAACAAGAATGAACCTGCTGATGGTTTCATGTATTTATAAGGAAACTGTCAGTGTGTGAGTGCTGTGTATCAGATGAATAGTGCATCTCATTCTAATTCAATTTCATGGTAAGTAAGAGTAGTAGAAAGTTTTCATTTCCTGTTACCCTGGCACCTTGACCGAGGACTTCTAGCCTCTAGGTCTGTCAAACCTAAATACTTGTTGTTCATCAGCTTCCCAGCCCCTAGCACACTGTTATAGCAGCCTGAACAGTCCCAGAGAAGAGAGCCTATTTCTCTGTCTTTTCCAGATGTTAGACCTGCATTCCTTGTCTTGCGGCTTCTTCCTTCTTCCCTTCAGCCAGAAGCATGTTACCTGAGGTGAGTGACTATGTTGTTTCCTTCTCCAGTTGGAGTCTCATCTCTTTCTCTGCCTCCTTCTAATACAGACACTCTTTTTGATAGTGCCTACACAGATTATCCTGGAGAATCATTGAATCCCAAGATCTCTAAATTCATCAAACCTACAAAGTCCCTTTGCCCTATAGAATTCACAGGTACCAAGCACAGTTTAGACAATCACAGCCAAAATCAGTGATCATACATTAATGAGCTCATTTATTTCACTAATTTCTCTATTCTATTAGTGACTTTAATTTTTTTTCATTACAGTCTATGCAGAGAAACTCTCTGAAAATGGTCTCGTGAGGTTGTTGGAAACACTCAGACCCCCAAACAGCTCATGAATCTAACTTTTCAGTCTCTGAGTCTCAGATATAGTAAAGCACCTTTCAACTCTCAATATGCTTTGAATCCAAAAAGGTCCTGGAGCCAGAGACACTCTGGCCCATAAATAATTACTCGTAGATCCTAGATGTCTTTAAACACATATTTCTAGTGACATCCTGTTCCTATAAATCAGGCATATTTCTGCCATGAGACTCAAAATAAGTCCTGCATCCTCCCCTTAACCTGTTCTAAAGTCACTTCCATATCTGTGGGTAATTTTTCCAGCATTGATCCACTCCTAGTACCAAAGCCTGTTCTACTTCCTATGACTGATGTAACCAATGAACATGGACAATGGTAGCTGGCCCTCCTCTGTGAATATTTTGTAAAAATACGCAATAAAGAACCCATTACAAATAGTGGTGAATTTACATTTATTAAAATTGAAAATACTGTCCCATCAAACCGACGGAGTTTGATTAAGGAAGTTAAAAGACACATCTAGACAACATTTCTTTCAAACCCTATGCCTGAGTGAACAATGAGTTTATTATACATTAAAGAGATTATTAGTTGTGTGGGGAGCCCAGCAACCACTGACCACCATGACCATCTCCAGAAGCAGGACACAGGAAGCCTGGGAGTGAGGGTTTTCTGTTAGGGTAGAAGATCCCTTTCCTATGAGAAAATCTGTGCTAGGGATTCTCCTCATCTTTCTCCCTCTGAACTCCAACATCACTGACAGCAGTAGACTGAGAAACAGGTCAGTTAATGCACTGTCATAACCATTTAACATATGTAAGATCCCTAGGAGTGCACATGCATGATTAGTTTAGGGACTCTGCAACATGCCAGGTTCATGTACAAGGGAAGAAATTGCATAGGGACCTGTAGCCATAATCAAAAAATTTTAAAAATAGAGTTGTGACTTTACCTGTAGCTTGTGCTTGGGGTGAAGTTACTCAGATAAAATTAATGTCATAACTAATGAAAACATCATGTTGACACTGACTTGCTTTTTTGTTTAAGATTTTTAAACCAAGGTAGACATTATTTATATGTTAAGTTACAGTGACAATATGTTGGCATTGCAGGCATCTTTAGATGTTGACACAGAAACTATCTGAATAAGTGTTAATCCCTTTGAAATCTATTTGAAAGATGCATGAGAACTTAAAAGTATCACTGAATCATTTAGACCACCATATCTTCTTTTTATACAGATATTTATTTATGTTCAGAAAGAAGGTAAGGGAGGAGGAAAATGGGAGAGAAACAGCAGTATATTAAAATATGTGAATTGGTTGTTATTGTAGTCCATCACTGTGGGCCTTGCCAACAAAACAGCATATTGCCTGACTAGGAATTGAACTGGGGACCTCCTGAATCATAGTCTGAAATTCAGTGCACTGAGCCACACCAGCCAGGGTGTGGCTTGCCCTCCCATTTCTTATGGTAAGAAATATGAGGCACCCTTTACTCTAATTCCAAATATTTCATAAACCAGATGATCTCATATCTCTGAATTATAGGTGAGTTCACAAGAAGAGATGTCCCCCCAGAGGTGCCAGAATGACCAGGTGCTTGACCTTATTCGCTCTTCACTTATAAAGAAAAGGCTTCCCCACATGCAAATTTCTCTCCCAGCTCCAGGGAAAATTCTCCTGTGGGCTGTGGGGGTTCCCAGCTCTCTCCTCACAGCAGGGCTGAAGTCTCTGGAGAAGGCATACCTGTGCAGTAGATGATGAGACTTCTGGTCCCCCCTCCTCTGCCTACTGAGAGACCCCCTGGTGAGAGTGTTAGATGTTAGACAGGGCCTATGAAGTGGTGGTGGCTGCCTACCCCAGCTGCAGCTGCAGGAGTCTGGCCAGGGTCTGGTGAAGCCCCAGCAAACCCTTTCCCTCACATGTGTTGTCTCTACTCCATCACCAGCTGTTACTGCCGTAGTTGGGTCTGCCAGGCCCTAGGAAAGGGGCTGAAGTGCATTAGATGCATATGTTATGATGGGTAAACATACTACAGCCCATCTTTCAAGAACTGTATCTCCATATCCAGAGACACATCCATGAAACAGTTCTCCCTGCAGCTGAGCTCTGTGACCACCAAGGGCACTGCCATGTATTAAGGTGCAAAAGATACACTGACAGGACTCAGCCTGAACCCAGACACAAACTTCCTAAACAGAAAGAGGGCTGGGCTGCAGGGCATGGTCAGGATGCCAAGGGACATAGTGGAGAGCAAAACTTCTTAAGACAAGAGGAACCCAGTCAATGTGGGTATTTCCAAGACATTTTTATATGTGAATTGTAAGGAGCTAGAGACACTGATAGTTTTATTAAATTATCAGGTGCAACAATTTGGAGACACCCCGATCTCAGTGTATCACATTCAGGCATTAAAGCTCAAAAGTGTTCCAGATGATCTCTGTGTGTCACACAAAGATGGGCTCACATGGAGCATCATGTCCTGTGAGGGCTCCTTCTTCAGTGGGTGGAGCTATGTCAGCAAAGAACTCTAGGACCTGGCAGAGGACACATAGGCTACAACACATATTATGACTAGGAATCTTTAAGTCCTTGTGAGAATTGTTGCTGTGTCATTTATTTGCTCTCAGGAGGAGTCAAGTACTCATATATGAAATATATATGAATATGCTATACTCTCCCTCATGAATATGCAAATGACAAGATGTAGTCTAGGTTAAATGTGGGTCTGTCTGTGTCCTGAGGTTATCACTTACAGTCACACCCTCCCCTACAACGGTCCTGACAGCACAGCCCCTCACTATGGACTGGAGCTGGAGAGCCCTCTTCCTGGTCGCAGTGGCTACAGGTACGGGACTTCCCAGTCCCTGGATTGGGGTGGAGACCAGGGAAATCAAAGGCTATTTCCAACCACTGTTGTCTCCTCTTCACAGGTGTGCATACCCAGGTGCAGCTGGTGCAGTCTGGGGCTGAGGTGAGGAAGCCTGTGGCCTCAGTGAAGGTCTCCTGCAAGGCTTCTGGATACATCTTCACCAGCTACTGGATGAACTGGGTATGACAGGCCCCAGGACAAGCTCTTGAGTGGATGAGGCAGGTTTACCTTAATGATGGTGACACAAACTACACACAGAAGTTCTAGGGTAGTCTCCATAACTGCAGACAAGTCCACAAGCACAGCCTACATGGAGCTGAGCAGCCTGAGAGCTGAGGACACAGAGGTGTATTACTGTGCAGGAGACACAGTAAGAAGAATTGAGCCCGAACCCAGACACAAACCTCCCTGCAGGAGGGACTGCGATTAACAGGATGTGACCCTGATCTCTGAACGTAAGAGCTATCCTGTCCCAGAAACAGGTGCAGTTGGAGGTTTGTCCAGTTTCCTGTGTGGTTTCTTCTTTATTTAACAGTTTCCTCAGGGAACATCCTGGTTCCTATTTCTGTATGCACTTCTGAAGTTTGTGGCTTAGAAAAATCTGTTGTGAAAGAAAATATTCTTAAGGCACCAACCTGTGAACCCAACAGTCACTAGTTTGATTCCCAGCCAGGGCACATAACCAGGTTGCAATCTAAGTCTCCAGCAAGGTCCTTACCCGGAGGCAGGTGAAAAGCAACCATACACTGAAGTCTTTCTCCATCTCTGCCTCTCTGCCTTTCCCTCTCTATAAAAATAACAAATAAAATATTTTTAAAAGAAAAAGAAAACTTTCTCTCATGGGAAAAAGATGCATTCTGTTTCAGACAGTTTGGGCCCAATTCCAATGGATCCCTAAACCTTCTGAATATAGCCAGATGCTCCACAGGACTCTCCATGCAGCCCAGCAGGATACATGTCTGCTGGACATTGGACAGCAGAAGCATAGGAACCCAAAACAAGAGAACAAAGGTGGTGACAGACACTCATTTGGCATCATGCTCACAGTACCAAGTATAGGTGACAACACATAATGGCAAAGGGACCTATGACAGCTTGGTGTGGATGTGCAGGCTGATGATAAACACATGTCCCAAGGGTCCATCGATGCTTATCAACCACATAGTTGAAACTTTTGGAAGGGACAGGAAAGGTCATTCATCAGAACAGACATGCTTTGGTTGAGTCAAGAAAACAAACTTGCCAATGTTATGGGAGGGGAACTCTGCTTAGAAGAGCTTGTGTGATTTGAATCTCTCAATAACATGTTAAGAGAGACCAAGTCTTTTTTTATTAGATATACCATGTAGGGCAGATGGAGTAAAGGTAGGAATGAATCTTCATTTGTTGGCAAAAGTGTGTGTGTGTGTGTGTGTGTGTGTGTGTGTGTGTGTGTGAGAGAGAGAGAGAGAGAGAGAGAGAGAGAGAGAGAGAGAGACTGATTACGTAACAATGAGCCAAAAATAACAGAAATAGTCTTTATGTGAGGACAACCACCATGTCAATAGTAAGTGAAAAACATGATTATAAGTAAGAAAATGATGTTGAAGATGAAACTAAAGAGTTTGAAAATGATAATGATGATGATAAAGTTAGGTGATTTTGTCTCTTGTCTTAGGTGAAATTTCTTCCCTGTCCAAAGTCATCAGCTTCCTGCTTTCAAAGATAACATGCTTCCCATTTTCTATGGGGACCATGAGTTTAAGGAGCCATATTAAACTCACCACCAATCAGTTAGAATGATTCCTTGGATGGAAAACTAAACCAAATCATGCATTCTATGAAGTTTCTCTGCTGCATTTGCTATTAAACGCCTGATAATATTTCTTCCATTGATTGAAGACCACAGAGCCCATTAGAAACATGGACTAGAAGGCATGTTTAATGTGAGTGAGAGAAGGGGTATAAATTATGGATCATTTTTATCATTTTCCCTGTCTGAATACAGCTGGGCAGAGGCCAGTTGTGAGTGAAAGTCACTAACTGCATGGCTGGTCCATTCCCATGTCACAGGGGGTGACTGATATGTCTGTCCTACAGGGAGGACAATGGACAACCAGTGCTAGTGGGAAGGTTTGTAGACACAACAATTCAGGGTTTCTGAGTCATTTGATTATTTTTAATCTAAAAATCCCCTTGTCAATCTCTGCAGAGAGTGTGAGTGGTGTTGACCATGAGGTGTGGGGCTTCTGGCCATGTGGCAAAGCACTGGTTTGTGATGATGCTGTGGGGTGATCACTTCTATCACTGCACGTGCAGGGGGTGAATGCAATTCCAGCAGCTTCTGCCAGAGAATGACACCCAAGCACAAAGGAAATCCAAGCACAATAAACATGACACAATCACACCCCATGGAATGTGGGACTGGATAAAACTACCTAAATGATTCAAAGGGCCCTTGAGGACTTGTCCCAGATCAATTCTCAACACCATCCTTCAAAATTGACATGGCAATTCAACTCACAAGTTTGCTTTGTATGCAAACCACTCTAGAACTATACTGTTTTTGTGGTCCGTTATGCTGCACCAAAAGCTATCCCATGTTCATGTTCCCAGATCCTCTGATCATTTATGTACCAAGTGATACAAATATTGAGAAAATTGCTCCAAATGTGAGGTACACACCCTCCAACAGCTGAACACATCTAAGAACTTATGCAACTGCTTTAATGTTGTGGGGATTGGGAACACTTGTACTTTATCAATTTCACCTTACACAACCAGACAACCCCCAAGAACCTGACAGGTAAACCAGGCTCTTGTATCCTTATTTTTTTACTTGATTTTATTGTTGTTGTATTATATCCATCCCCTTTTGACTCATATCTTATTTATGCTTACTGTCCATCCTTGATGCTGTGATTGTTTCAGCAAAGCAGGTATAGCAGTTTCTAAACCTGTAAGAGAGTCAGAAGTCAGCATTATATCTTCAATAAAGTTATACAATTGCATTGTTCGGGGCTTTTGCCACATTGCTAAATCCTGCACCGCAGTGTTGGGCTATGCAACTATCCCTATGGCAACACAGTGAAGGTCTTCTGGTGGCCTTCCCAGGTGAAGGCAAGTTGATCTTGACACTCAAATACTATGTCTATGGAGAAAAAAACAAACAAACAAAAAACAGTCAAGTCAAGTACATAGTGACAGGTTCCCAGCTCACAGTTCAACTTACCTATTTATTATTTTGGCTACTGAGGGAATGGCAGAATGTAATGGTGTCATTAACTTATTTAATTCCTGATAATCCACTCTCTCCACCACATGTCAATGGTTTCCTCACAGGCTACATGGGGTGGGGTACTTATAAGGATAATTTGATGGACAAAATATTTGGACTTTTCGGAGTTCCTGTCTACTATCACCTATTTCTTAATTTCCTCTAGGGAGGCAGTGTTGCTTGGTACATGTTAATCAACATGGTTCTTTCAAGACTAGTGGGTGATGTTTGTCAGGACCCTAAACATCAGTCTTCAGAAACTGGACATGAATGTAGAATTCCCTGGTAGTGGTAATGAGCCACAACCTTTGCATCACATTGTTTCCCAAGATGCATTTGGGTATTGGGAAGTAATAGAGCATATATTCCATGTGTGGCAGTTGCCTGTCTACATAGTAAGGGATTCCTGCTTCATCCACATGGTGGTAACCAGCACTTCTTTGACAGCCCCCACATTGTGGAAGCAATTGGGGTTTACAAACAAAAGGGAACATTCCAATCAGTGTCCAGTAAGGCCAGCACTTATTGTATGATTTATGGAGGAGCAGTACATAGCCTGTTCTACATATGGATTTTGGTCATTTCCTGGTCCTGCTAGGTCGGTTCCTTCACATTCTCTCCACAGTTGAACTGGAAAGCCCAATCCCTCTCATTGAGTGGGCACTTAACCCTGCTGGGCAACATCCACAAGTAACCCTACAATATATTCATAGCCCTTTTTTGGAATGTATATCATCATTACCTGTTCTGGGTTTTCCTTCTTTCCTTTGTAATGGGATAAACTGTTGCTCAGTTTCAATGTTTGTCATAGCTCCAGAGGACCTTGTTAGGCTTTTTGGTCTTAATTTCTCCTTAAAGTTGCCACCTTCAGGAGATCAACCCACATCTGGGACTTAGTGACCTTGATGGATCTCTTCATTCCCTTCACAGGTCCTACTGTGAGGAAACACTTCCTGCTATGGACAATGTCCTCCTCCCTTATGTCAGCTATGGTTCTGGTCACCACATTGGTGGCATTGACAACACAAGAGCAAGGGTAGCTCCTAAGGTCCCCAGTAATTGAAATGGTGCTGTTTATAGCACCAAATCCCTAATTCCAGCTATGAACACATCTTCATTTCATGGGCCATGAGTATTCAAATGATAAATAAAGTTCATCTCTCTTAGTTCTTCAATGTCACCATAACCCAGGATATGGGTGCCACCAATGGTTGTAGTTGGCAAATTCCCTGTTTTTGGCCCTGTAATATGAGTAGCTGCCATGACCCAATCTAACAGGAAATGATTATCTGGATTCTGATGTGTAATCTGTAGCTGCTGTTTCAGTTCTGGGTGTGTGGTGATGGATACAAGTTCACCTATTTCCAGAACAGAAAGCAAAATGACACCCTCCTCCACATTCCATAGGCCTGTGCCTACAATACCAGTGACTCCCAGATCACCTTACACAGAACAGTGAGGAATAAGCTCCCCATAACACTGGCTACTGCCTGAGCACTTTTCTTCTCTAAAGAATCCCCTGTCTTCAACAGGACATCCTCTGCCTTCTTATAGGTAACTCACTGCCTGCCAGTCTTGCAGGGGCACCAAGACACTTTCTATTATGTTGCCTCAATTAACCACATACTTGTGACAAGCCAAATTATACCCCAGTGGCTGTGGGCAACCCCGATCCATAGTTTGTGTCTGAGGTGAATCCTGTCAACTACACCAAGTGTACTGCAGAAGCTCACCTCCAGGCTGGTTAAAGTTGGATTTGGCTGGAACAAAAAATGATGGTAGAACATTGGAGAGAACATTCATACCAGGTTCAGTACAGAAGCAGATCATCCATGCCACATGAACATAAACAACAGAGTGCATAGATATAGAATATTGAACAAAGGTGGAATGAGCCAACAAGAATGGTGACATAGTACAGCACATGCATACTAGGGCTCCCTCTTATATGAGGATGATTTGGGGAAATACATTGGCATTGGTGTAGGTATCCTGGCTACATTCTTCCAGGGACATGGCAGATATCAAATCCATGGGAATAGACCTGGTCCTCTATTTCATGGCTGATTTCCAGCCCTTTTCCTAACAACTCTGAGGCAAGTTCTTCAGCTGCAACTGGTTACAAAGATAACTTAACTCTTTGCTCATTAAGGAGCTGAGTGCTCAGGGTTGGGTGCTGGCATCTCCTATCCCCATCGTCTACCTGTCCTGGTGGGTGAACCCTGCCAGGCATATCAGGGCAGGGCCATCAGGACCCAAGTGTTCTAGTGCTAGCCTTCCCAGGACATGGTCTCCATCTCAGGAGTGGGGCTGGTGAAATAGAGTGAATATTGTCCTTCGGTGGCACCCACCTGGAGCTTAACCTCAGCAGTCCCCAGCTCAGGACTGACTGAGAGACAATGAAAGCATCCCCTCTGGAAAGGTAGCATGTGACCAGGAGATGGCAGCAGGGAGTCATTGCCCTTGAATTCACACATCTGGGGAGTCTCCATAGCTGTGCTGGGAGAGGAAGGGGGCTGTGTACTTTGGGTACTTTGGTTTATGTTGTCTAGGCGTTCCCACTGACAGCATCTTTGCTGGAGCAAATGCTTCTTCATTGTCAGAGTTCCAATAGTACTATATCTAGTTATGGTAGGACTCTAAAAAATTATGCATTCTGACTATGATTAAAGCCCTTCTAGCTGTTTATACTATTGTGCTAGAGTTGAATAATGCCTTCCCTTCTTGTGTTGTGGTGAGAATTCCATGTGAAGTATACTCTTGACACACACCAAATGCACTTGTGCTTATTAACCCAGGTGCAGTAATTGGAATCAAGGTCTCTGGAACCTAACCACCCTGCAGAAAAGGATACCTCTCCCCTGAAAAGGCAGTTCCCCATCCCCTCACACCAGCTCCAGGCAACCACCACTCTCCCCTCCGCTGCTGCTTCTGGACTGTTTGAGATTCCACCATAAGAGTGACTTTTGTGTGTCTTCTCAGCTGTGCCTGGGTTACTTCAATCAAAATGATGTTTCCATCTCTGTAGTTGCATGTGACAGGATTCCCTTTTAATTATTGTAATGACACAGTGAACATAACAGAAAGTGAGTGGCAACTGGTACTTATCTGAGATTAAAAAAAAAAAAAAAGGTATTTGTGAAACACAGATTTAGGCAGGATTCCTTAATTCTGTTCTGACTAGAGTCGAAGGCAAGAGGTGCTTATGAGAAAGGAGTGGTATCAGTTACAAACTAGTGTGGACAAATGCATCAATTGCAAATAAGCTAAGTTAGTCTTTAGAGCATATGGTGGTATGAATTTAAAGTTTGTCTGCAATATTTAGTGCCATAGTCAGGATGTCTCTTCCCGGTTACCTGTGCAAACAGTTGTTTGAAATTCAGTGTTAGGGCTGACAACAAAGATGACTGTGTGAGGTTCAAACCCATCACTGGTTGGACAAGGATGGTGTACCTTATGGTTTTCTGTAATGGCTGCCACTGCTCTGTTTTAACCTGGATCCTCTGCTGTCCCCTTCTGACAGTATCAGTCCTCCCCATGTCATCTGCCCTCTCCAAATTCCTGAGTAGACCACAGTGTGACTAACTGCAGGCTTGAGCACTACAGAATTTCCCAGACCCAACTATGTGTCCATATGGAACTTCCAGCCATGGACAGCCGCTTCCCAAGTTCCTCCTCACATGCTGCATGCACCATCCTGATTCCTGTGTCCATGACTTGCCCATTGTTGGTAGAGTGGCGATGACAAGGGGACTATGTCTTCCAGACCCCAATTGTATTCTGTTGGAAGTGAACACTGGATGCTGGGATGCTGGTCATGTGGGGCTTCTGTTTTCTTGATTTTGGAGAAATGTCATGCTGCTTTCCAAGTGATTGCATCATTTCAGCAGGTGTTGAATCCTACGACTGATTAAGGTATAGTTTTTTTGTTTGTTTGTTTCTTTTATTTTAGCAAATTTATTTTTAGTTTGAGAAGTTAATCCTTTACCCAATATGCAATTTGAGTGTATATTCTCTGAGTGTTGGCCTTTCTTTATATCTCCCGTTGGTAATGTTATGGTATCAGTTAAGATGGCTCCTGTCCTATGCCCTGGTTTAGGTAATGCCTGTGTCATGGGGGTGTGTCCACCCAGCTGCTGACCCCAGAGCACCTCTAATGACTCACACACCTTAGGACAGAGTCAACTGGGTGGTCAACTTCATTTCAGGGCACCATGATGTGCAAGCTCATGGGTGGGCTCAGGAGATGACAGGCCATGAATAGTTCAGTGGGCTACCCACTCTCCAGTGACCACAGCCCAAATATACAGTCAATGTGTGTGATCCCAGCATTATCAAAAAGACTTACAGGAGAATTGAGAAATGAATCTACATCTGGAAATGATTTTTAAAAGATTTTTATTCATTATTTTTAGAGATAGTGAAAGAGGGGAGGAAGAAAGGGAGAGAAACATCAATGTATGGTTGCCTTTCACCTGCCTCCAGCTGGGGACCTGACTGGAAACCTGGCTTGCAACCTGGGTATGTACCCTGACTGAGACTTGAACCAGCGACATTTGGGTTTGCAGGTGGGTGCTCAATCCACTG
Organism: Noctilio leporinus; assembly: GCA_004026585.1. Classification (NCBI taxonomy): domain Eukaryota; kingdom Metazoa; phylum Chordata; class Mammalia; order Chiroptera; family Noctilionidae; genus Noctilio; species Noctilio leporinus. Next base: position 20,676 of record PVIW01012569.1, read on the forward strand.
AGCCATACCAGCAAGGGCCTGGAAATATGTTTATGGAAATGTTGATAATAACAAATACCATGAGCTAAGAGTTTCATATAACAAACTGTAGAAAGTCAGAGAATGTGTATTTGGAGTGAGTATGACTCTTAGTACACTTTTGAAAGGAGGATTCTATGTTTTGATAAATCTGCTCAGACTCTAGCACTGACTGTCAAGTTGCTAGTTCCATTAAGGGTCTACCATAAAAAGGAAAATCTCAAGTGATCCAGAGATAGTTTTATCTTTGTCATGACTCTCATTCTGTGCAGTCTCCTCACAGCTTCTTTCCCTTTGAGCACTTTTGACCTCTGGAAATAATGTCTTCTGTTTGCTTTCACAGAAAACACTGGTCTGTAATTTTCATGCCCTTTTCACAGCTCCTCCATTGTGATTGTATTTAGTGTTATATTTCATGTGCATTTAAGCTATTATATTAGCCAAAAGTTTGGTTTTTAAGTAAAAATAAATGTTTTTTTTTTTCCCAAAAAGATTTTGTTTATTATTTTCAGAGAGAGGGGAAGGGAGAGAAGCAGAGAGGGAGAGAAACATAAATGTATGGTTGCCTTTCACCTGCCTCCAGCTAAGAACCTGGCTGGAGACCTGGCTTGCAACCTGGTCATGTGCCGTAGCTGGGAATTGAACCAGAAACCTTTGGGTTTGCAGACAGGTGCCTTATCCACTGTGCTACCAGCCAGGGCTACATTTTGTTTTTAATGGAAATTGTGATGGGCAATGAAAAATAGATTATTTCCAATAATGTGCAATAGAAGACATTTTGAAGCAAGTGAAATGAGACACCAACAACCACAAGATGTCCAGTCTTCACCAAAAAAAAAAAAAAAAGAAAAAAATTGACATTGTTTATATCATGGAATTGAAAGTGAGTCAGCTATGATGAGCTCCTTCCAAAAAACAAAACAATTACTTCCAGCACATACTGCTCTTAATTATACCAACTAAAATCAGCACATAATATGTCTTCCAGATGTTATTCTGGAAGAAGTTAACAGAAAACAAACACTCTTTATCAGCATAACACAAGACCATGTGGCACTTTAATGACCAGGCAAAAACTGTTACAGTTAGGCTGAAGTTTCTGATTTATCCACCATGTTCACCAGACATTGCACCTTTGGGTTTCTACTTATTTCAGTGTGTGCAAAATTATCTTAATGGAAAAAGAACTTTAAATTCCCTGGAAGGCTGCAAAAGTTCTTAGTCTAAATAGATTTTTTAAATGGAAAAAATAAAATTATGAAATTGATTGAGGTATGATTGGCAAATATGTTTTCCCATACAGGTGGTCCCCTTTTAATTTTGTTGATGTTTTCAAATACTGTCTCAGTTTGATTACTGTCAAAGTTAACTGGTCTACCCAACCAGGAAGCATTCATTGTCCAGTGAAAAATCTCCAGAAAGTTTGTAATCGTGACTTGACATGTTTGATCACTTACATCTTCTCCAGTAACTGCACAGGTATGTTTGGGTGTATTTCAGTTGAATTTTTACCTTTCTTCAAATAATAAACCATAGTATGATAAAAATAGTTGCTTATTTTCTTCCAACTTCTATATAAAAAGGACTACACAAAACTTTACCAATTTTAGTTACTTTTTAATGGACACTGATATGAAAGCTATCATTATATAATCTAACAAAACTGTTTCAAATAAATTTAAAGAAAATTAAGTAGTACTAGGGCCATCTTACAGAAAAAAACTAAGTGGACTTTTCTGACAACATATAGGATATAGTTAAGTAATTAACATTGAAATGTCAAATTCAATTGTATTAATATTAGAGTGAATTTGCAATCCCCAGCAAAGGAAAGCTGCCCTGCTGTGTCAAAGGTCAGGGTTAAGGGATTTGGTATGGGTCTTCCAATGAACACTGCTCTAGGGTTACCAGGGCCAATTCTGTTTGTCTGAGTTCTTCCCTTATACTTTGGTGGTGGATGCTTCCTCTGGATAGCTGAGCTTCCATGGAATAGACACCACAATAACTTGGCACTGTGGTCTCATCCTGTGGGCTACCCATGAGTTATTGCAAATTGAGTCAGCAAACTTAGGCCCATCCCAGCATTGAAACATATCAAATGCTCCCTACCAGAATATCCCTGTTAACCAATATGTGTCATTTTGGTATTGGGCAGCTTCTGATACATGATGTTTCCAGCATGTTGATGTCTGATTCCCTGAAACAAGATCCTATGTGAGTGCCAGTCTACAAACCCAAAGGTTGTTGGTTCAATTCCCCAGCCAGGGCACATAATCAGGTTGGAAGGCAGGTCTCCAGCCAGGCATGTAGCTGGAGGCAGATGAAAGGCAACCATACATTTATGCCTCTCGTGCTTTCTTCCTCCCTCTCTACCCTTCTCTCTAAAAATAATGAATACTCTTTTAATTTTTAAAAAAAGGTCTTATGTGATTTTTGTCTAGGACCAATGAGCCTGGTCATCATAGAGAGGTAAGAGGTGCTCAATGGGAACACCAATGGAACACAATCATCATATGTCATTTGGTATGCCAGGTGCAGACAGTTTAGTAGAACTGTGGAGGGCAGGTTCCAGGCTCTGAGTTAGGTCCTGCATGTGTATGTATGAGTCAATGCACAGAAGTACCTTCCACAAGACCTTATACAACCTGACTAAGTCCATGGTGTAGACAATATTCCCCCTGGGATTCTCCCTATGTCTCTAACGTTATGCATACAGTAAACTGAACTGAGTGCTTCAGCACATGGTCTGGCAAAGGGCATTAAGCAGGGTGATTCCTGCAACACAGCTGTGGAGACAACTTGAGAATGTTTCTTTTATCTTCACAGTCAGAGCCTGAAATGGATTAGATGCTACAACTTTCAGAAAAAGATCCGTCCATATTTGGCACATTTTGGGATCAATTAAATTGAGGCTGTGACAGCTACCTTATTCATGGCAGTCCACACAGCTCTGGACCAGCTGTAGAACATAAACAAACAAACAAACATCTGTGCAGATGGTGGCTTGCCACTCTGTTCCCCTTTGTGTACAAGGTTGCTCCTCCCAGCAGGGATGGAAAGAGATCAATCTGTCAAGGCAGAGTCCATTCCTTTATCTAACTGCCTTCAAAAGGATTAAGAAAACTTGCATCAAGCCCTGGCTGGTGGCACAGTGGATAAGGTGTTAGCCTGCAAACTCAAAGGTTGCTGGTTCGATTCCCCAGCCAGGGCACATAACCAGGTTGCAAGCCAGGTCTCCAACCAGGTCTGTAGCTGGAGGCAGGTGAAAGGCAACCATACATTGATGTCTCTCTCCCTCTCTGATTCTCTCCCTTCCCTCTCTCTAAAAATAATAAAATCTTGAAAGAAACAAACAAACAAACAAACAAACAAACAAAGAAGCGAAGGAAGGAAGAAGGGAAGGAAGGAAGGAAGAAAACTTGAATCATTCAAATATGTGATGGAGGCCAGCAGATAAAGTTCCACAGCACCTCTCTGTTCTTTGAGTCCGTGTCTTCCCAATCAACAGCCACACACAGCAACCTACTCCACATAGTGTGAGATGAAATTAGGGGATCCAGAGTGTGCATGGGAGAATCAATGACATGTGTCCACAGGGCCAGCTGCAGCACATACAGTTACACCTGACCTTCTAATACTAACATTGTGATGAGCATTTACATGAGGGACTGAATTTGTCTAGGACCCTGATAACAGTGGGGACAAAAAAAGACTGAGTGGATCCATGATCGTGGTTCTGGGACCAACACAGACATTAGCAGCCATTGTCTGTGACATTTCTAGATGAACTTGGCTCTCCTTAACTGATTAAGGACCATGTCACTGATGATGCACAACCTTCTCATTTGTATTGAGGACTCCGAGTCCCCATGTGTATAGGCCTGAAGTGTAGGTAACACTAAATAGGAATGCCTATTCATGTGTTCATTGTAGCCTAGGGTTCCTATAACCTCATGGAACATATCCCACTATGCCCTGGATCTGGTTCAGGGGAGCAGTGTGGAAGGCAAAGCCCAGATGATGGGCACATAGTTATCAGATGCGGTCTATTGACATGAACTGGGATTGATCAGGATTCTGTGTTTTGTTGTTGAAATTCTATGACCACCCTCACCAGGATAGTCACCTGCACTGGGGCATGGGTCTCTTGGTAGGTCTTAAATCCAGATATTTTAATAGCAGGAGGGCATGCAAGTAGGGTCCCACTGCTCATGAAAAGCAGCCCAGGCCCCGACCCTGCAGCTCTGGGACAGGCGCCCAACCTAGGATTCCCAGGTGTTCCCAATGCCACAAATGGCTCACCATGGAGTTTGGGCCCAATGGGTTTTCATTGTTGCAATTTTAAGATATAATTTATAGAGAATGAGGGACATTGACTATGCAAATGGATATGACTGAAAGAAACAGTGGATGGCTGACTGTTTCTGACCAGGGTGCTTTTCTCTTTGAAGGTGCAGCTGATGGAATCAGCTGGAGGCTTAGTGCGGCCTGGAGGGGGGGGTCTCTGAGGCTCTCCTATGTGGCACCTAGATTCACCTTCAGTAGCTATGACATGAACTGGGTTCACTAGGCTCCAGGAAAGGGGCTGGGGTGGGTTAATGCTGGTGGTAGTAGCACTTACTATGCCAACGCTGTGAAGGGTCGATTCACCAAGAACACGCTGTACCTGCAAATAAAAAGCCTGAGAGCCGAGGACACCTCCGTGTATTACCATGCCACAGATACAGTGAGCAGAAATCAGCCTGAGCCCAGACACAAACCTCCCTGCAGGAGGGTGTATGACTACTAAGGGGCACTCAATGTCTCTGAATGCAAGGACTATCCCAGAAGCAGGTGCAGTAGGAGGTATGGGCTGGTTCCTAGAAAGAGGGGAAGGGAGAGAGGCAGAGAAGGAGAGAGGCATCAATGTATGGTTGTCTTTCACCTGACTCCAGCCACAGATCTGACTGGAGACCTGGTTTGCAACATTGTTATGTGCCTTGGCTGGGAAATCAAACCTGCGACCTTTGGGTTCACAGGCCAGCACCTTGCCCACTGTGCTACCAGCCTGATTGTAGACACTTTTAAGTACTATTTTAAATTTGCTCTTTTTTTCCATGTGAAAACATAATTCCTTATGATGCAACTACTTTGAAGTTTCAGCAATGGGTCCTGGGGTTGTGTATTAAAAGAGATTAGAGAGAACATAGTGGACACAATTACAAACATTCCAACATCAAGAATGAAAAATGGCATACCTGCCTTCGACTGGGAGGTAATCACTTAAAAAATGATGTCATAAATGTATCCAATATGATATTAAATATGGCTGTGCTTTATTTTTTAGTTTAACACTCAAATAAATATTATTTGTATATTAACTTATTTTGTAAATTTAGAAGTTGTAAATATACTAGAGTATTGGGCTCAGAACCTGCTTGAAATAATACCAATACACCTGCTTAAATATGTGTGAAAGATGCATGAGAATTTAAGTGTCACAAACTCATCTGTTCCAACATTTCTTCTTATGCTTGCAAAGGTGAAGCCATCTTCTTAACAAATTCCAATTTATTTCATAAACTTGATGATCCTCTATGCATGACTTCCATAACCATAAAATTTGGTGTGGATGTCCAGGCCAATAACAAACACAAACACCAAGGGTACATTCAGCACTGATCATGCACGTCTTTGAAATTTCTGGGAGGAATAGGAAAGGCCTTTCACTAAATAAGGCATGCTTTGATAAAGCCAGGAAAGAAGACAGGCTCAGAACTCTTATTTTTTGGAGATGCAGGCAGTGATTCTGCTCAGAGTCTTGTGTGGTTTCACTCTTCCAGTGACATGCAGAGAGGAGACCCAGCCTTTCTAACCAAAATTCCCCATGTGGGGCAGATGGAGAAGAGGATGAAAGGAGACTTTATTTGTCAGGCATCAAACATAAAATTAAACAGAGTTTGACTACTTATTCCACCTAACATCTACTTAAAATCTACAAAAATAGAGATAGACAATCACTGCTTCTATAGAAAAGGAGAGGAATAATTATAAGTAATCAAATGATGATAATGATGGGTTTGATGTTTGTGTTGATGGTGATGATGTTGTAATTAGGTACAGGTCTTATTCCAACATCAAGAAGGAAACTGTAACCTCTCCAAGGTCTTCAGCTTCTTGGAAAGTCTTGGGTCAACTTACAGTTTGAGCTTTGTGATTTTAACCTTGCTGTGTCATCTAACAAGACAGTACCTGACTTCTTTCATTAAAGGGTCATAGTGTGTGGACAACCATTATGTATACAGAAAACAGTAAGAATTCTAATTAAAAAAATGCAACGGTGATCATGATGATGATAATGGATATGGTGATGAGGTTGGTGACAGAGATAATGATGATGATAGTTATGCTTTACATGATGGTAATTGTAACAATGTTGATAATGATGGTGATGGTGATGATGATGGATGAGTCAAGGGTCCTGATGCAATGAAATTATGGCTCCTCATATAGACACACCATCACAAGAGCTTCTCCAACACCTAATCCCCAGGACTTGTGAAATTGTACCAAATATGAAACAGATACTGTGGAAATGTGAAGGTAGGTAACAACGAATCCCCTTCCCACCTGTTTGCAATGACACATTCCTGTTTCCCTTGATTTCTGCCTGTGGAATCTTTAAACATCCTATTTTTAAGTAACTCCTACCCATAACTGTTTAGGTATTTTAGAAGATTATATTCTGACTCTATCATGTCCTGTGTTTCCTGGAAGAATATTTAAAACCATACTTTGAGTAACACTTTGGTCATTTAAATCAGGAACATTTGTCTCATATGGCTCAAACTAAGTCTAGTAACCTCCTCTTACCCAATTTCAAAGTTACTTCCAGGTTTGTGGGTAATTCTTCAGTAGCATCCACCCCTGGTACCAAAGTCTATGGCTTCTATAATCAAACAACAAGGGCAATGGAAGCTTACAAATTCCTGGGTAGTTTTATATACCCAAAACATGACCTATTAAAGAACTTAGTTATAAGTTAGACTTGACTTAGGCCCTGGCTGGTGGCACAGCAGATAAGGTGCCAGACTGTGAATCCAAAGGTCGTTGGTTCAATTCCCCAGCCAAGGCACATAACCAGGTTGCAAGCCAGGCCTCCACCCAGGTTTGTAGCTGGAAGCAGGTGAAAGACAACCACACATTGAAGTCTCTCTCCATATCTGCCTTTCTCCCTTCCCCTCTCTCTTTAAAAATAATAAATAAAATATTTTAAAATTAGGCTTGGCTTAAATTGAATCAAAATTTTCCCACCAAAAATTCCATTAAGGAAGTGAAAAGAAAACTATAAACATAACCTATCTCATGCCTTGTACTTCCTTGTGGTTCCTCAGTGAAAGAATCCATCACCCATACATTTAGTAATAATCTGCTCATGAAAATCAGACATATTTCTCCCATGTGACTAAAAAAGTGTTAACATTCTACTCTTACATCTCGCCAAAGTCCCTCCCAGATTTGTGGGTAATTTCCCAGCAGCACTCAGCTCCTGAAACCAGAGCCTGTCTAGTCCCTATGGTTGTTGTAACTAATGATTATGGACAATGGAGGCTGATAATTCTCTTTGACCTTTATTAAAATCAATAAAAGACCCACTAAAGAGAGAGATACATAGTTATTTATTAAAATTAAAATTACTTATCACACAAACCATATAAATTTTTATTCATGCAATTGAAAGAGAAACCTAGTCAGAGAATATAATTCTAAACACTATGCATGCTGGAAGATAGTGTTTACTATACAATAAGAACAAATTGTGTTTTGTGGAGAACCCAGCAGTGTCTGGCCACAGGGACCATCTACAGAAACAGGGAAGATGAGAATGAAGGATTCCTGCCACTGTTCAAATTATCTTTCCTGTGAGCAAATCTGTGCTAGGAATTCTTATTTTCTTCCCTCTGAACCCTGATATCACTGACAACACTAGCCTGAGAAAACAGGTCAGTAAATACCCTGTTAAAATCATGTCAACATATCAAAATTCTGATGGTAGACATTCATATATGCTCTTTTTTTAAGGTTTTATTATTTTTAGAGAGAAGGGAAGGGAGATAGGCAAAGAGGGAGAGAGACATCAATGTATGGTTGCCTTTCACCTCCCTCCAGCTATAGACCTGAGTGGAGACCTGGCTTGCAACCTGGTTATGTGCCCTGGCTGGGAATCAAACCAGTCACCTTTGGGTTCTCAGGTTGGCACCTTATCCACTGTACCTCACTATACAGGGACACACGTACAATTTTAATTTTTCATATTTCCATGTAAAAAGCATGGCTACTTCTGATGTAACTAGTTTGATGTAACAACAATGTGCCCTGGGTTTGTGTAACAAGGGATCACCGAGGGAGTTGTTAACACAATTACAAAATTGCCAAAATCAAGAATCAAGATGTCATACCTGTCCGAGATTTGGAGATAAAATTGATGTCACAAATACAGAAAATATTATATTAAATATGGTTGGGCTTTATTTTTCCTTATACTAAAATAACCATTATTGCTTATTAAATTATGATATAAATTTTTGAAAACTGTAAATATAGTATAGATAGATTTGGGCTTCAGAAACAGAAAATGCTAATAAACCAGTTAAATCTGTGTGAAAAATATAGGAGAATTTAAAAGCTTCAAAGATTCTTCTATCCACCATAGTTCTGTGTGCAATTTTCCCATAAAGCAAGTGATCCACTACTTCTGACTTATACAGTGAGTGAGTTCAAAGAAGGACCTGTTCCCAAAGGAACCCAGAATGACCAGGCATCCTATTCTCAGTTGCTCTCACCTTATATGGGAAATGGTGCCCCGAATGCAAATTTCCCTACCAGCTCGAGGGTAAATCCTCCCCTGGGCTGTGGGGGCTCCCAGCTCGCTCCTCACACAGAGCTGAGTTCTCTGGAGAAGTCACAGCTGTGCTCTAGAAGAAGATGAGACTGCTGAGTCTCCTCCTGTGTTTGGTGACAGCACCCCAGGGTGAGAGTCTCTTGTGTTTGACACGGATTCTTTGTGATGAAAGTGACTGATTGTGACTGACGGACTGATGCTCTTTGTCTCCAGGTGTCCTGTTGCAGGTACAGCTGCAGGAGTCAGGCCCAGGACTGGTGAAGCCCTCGCAGACCCTCTCCCTCACCTGCGCTGTCTCTGGATTCTCCATCACCAGTAGTGGTTATAGCTGGAACTGGATCCGCCAGCCCCCAGGGAAGGGACTGGAGTGGATCGGGCGCATAGTTCCTAATGGAAACAATTACTACAGTCCATCCTTCAAAAGCCGGACCTCCATCTCCAGAGGCACATCCAAGAATGCGTTCTCCCTGCAGCTGAGCTCCGTGGCCACCCAGGACACCGCTGTGTATTACTGCGCCAGAGACACAGTGAGGGGAAGTCAGCCTGAGGCCAGACAAACCCCCACCTGGAGAAAACAGGAGGGCTGGGCGGCAGGGGGCGCTCAGGACACCAGGGGGAGCTCTGGAGCCAGCGATTCGAGCAGGTGCAGGTGCAGGTGGAGGCTCAGCCCCTGGTTTCTGTGTTAGTCTGGGGTTTGCTCTTCATCTGACTCTTGCCCCAGCTTCTTCTCCTGAGTCAGGATTAGGACACTGACAGGAAAGACACCCTAGCCTCAAGAGGCAGTTCCCAGAGTCACATGCCATCAGCTAGCAGAGCCGTAGTCAGTCCTGACAGAGAAGAAAGAACCAGTGACGGTGGTCATGGTCACAGTGCCCTGTGCACAGCACTGATGCTGCAGCCCCTGTGAAAACCCAGAGGGTATCCCACCCAAAGCTCTTCAGATGTTGAGCCTGATGATGCCCACACACCAAGAGATCAGACTGAGCTCAGTTCAGACATCATCAAGGTCTCAGGAGGGCTGCAAAGGCCTTTCCAGCACTGGTGAAGTGGCTTCCAACAGCTGGACCAGGACCCTGAGTCAGGCTGTGTTGTAGTCAGAAGGTGAGAGTAATGGATGGTCCTTGTGTTGGGCAGAGGCTTTGTAGACTGATACTCCCATGACAGCAAAGGGGTGATCACCAAGGCTTTCTGGTCAGCTTGTCCAGATGAGGGCAGACTTGCATGCAGCAGGGTGAAGCTGTAGAATTCCCAGATGTCCAGCATCAAAGCCTAGGACTGCTGAGTGTCCCACACAAGTGCAATAGAAAAGGAAAGGATGATACTCATGTAAACTGGGTTCACGGCAATCCACGATTATGAGCAAGCAATTAAGAACAGACCAGGAATTAGACAGGGTTCTTTTTTTTCCCTTTGCCCACTCACCAAGCCCTATTATCTTTTTTTTTTTTTTAATTTTATTGTTGTTGTATTACATCCATCCCCTTTTTGCTCCCCTCTGTCCCCCTCCCCACCCACCCATTCCCCCCAAAATCAATCCCACCTGTTGTCCATATCCATGGTTCCTTTATACTAGGTTCTTGTCTAAGCTGCTCCCCTTCCTTGCCTCTGCCTCCCCCCTCCCCCCAACCCCGTTCCCCCTGACCACTGAAGGCCGATTCCTTGTATTCATATACTTGGTTCTGTTTTGCTTGTTGTTAGTTTTGCTCATTATTGTCCCATAATGGGTGAGATCATATGATATTTGTCCTTCACTGACTGGCTTATTTCACTAAGCATAATACTCTCCAGTTCCATCCATGTTGTTGCAAAGGGTGCAAGTTCCTTCTTTCTTTCTGCTATATAGAATTCCATTG
>PVIW01012570.1:0-31425 GCA_004026585.1 Noctilio leporinus
TGTCTATGTCTTTCTTAAAGTCTTCCAAGATTTTCCTTATATATTTCGGAGCTCCTATGTTGGGTGCGTATATGTTTATCAGAGTTATTTCTTCTTGATGGATTGTTCCCTTAAGTATTATGAAATGTCCATCTTTGTCCCTTTTTATGTCCTTCATTGTAAAATCTATTTTATCTGAAATCAGTTTTGCTACTCCAGCTTTTTTGTGTGTGTCCATTTGCTTGATATATAGTTTTCCATCCCTTCACTCTCAATCTGTGTCGATCTTTTGTTCTGAGGTGGGTCTCTTGAAGACAGTATATATGTGGGTCATGTTGTCTTATCCATTCGGCTACCCTATGTCTTTTGATTGGTGCATTGAATCCATTTACATTTAAGGTTATTATTGATTGATACTTATTCATTGCCATTTTCTCCCTTTGTGTCTGTATTCCTCTTTGGCTTTCTCTGTTTCTTCATTTTATTTGTTTACTTATTTTTAGAGCAGACCCTTTAGCATTTCTTGCAATGCTGGTTTGGTAGAGATGTATTCTTTTAGTCTTTTTTTTTTGTCTGTGAAGCTCCTTATTTCTCCTTCTATCTTGAATGAGAGCCTTGCTGGGTAGAGTATTCTTGGTTGCAGGCCTTTGTTTACCATGACTTGAAATACTTTTTGCCATTCCCTTTTGGCTTGAATTGTTTCTGTTGAATAATCATTTGATAGCCTTTTTGGAGCCCCTTTTTATGTTATTTGTCATTTCTCTCTTGATGCTTTTAGGGTTCTCTCTTTGTCTTTGAAATTCGCCATTTTAATAATAATGTGCCTTGGTGTTGGTCTGTTTGGGTTGATCCTCATTGGGACCCTCTGTGTTTCCTGAACTGGATTAATGTTTTCACTCCTCAAGCTAGGGAAATTTTCTATCATGACTTTTTTGAGCAGGTTTTCCATTCCTTGTTTCTCTTCTTCTGGTATCCCTATGATATGGATGATGTTATGTTTCATGTTGTCCTGCAGCTCTCTTAACCCCTCTTCAGTCTTGTTCAGACTTTTTTTATTCTCTTGTACTGTCTTGGAGTATTTGTCTACATTATCCTCCAACTCGCTGATCCAGTCCTCTGCTTCCTCTAGCCTACTGTTAATTCCTTCTATTGTATTCTTCAATTCAGAAATTGTATTCTTCATTTCCTCCTGGTACTTATTGATAGTTTCCATGTCCTTTTTCATGTGGTTGTAGTTCTCAGTAAGTTCCTTGTAACTTCCCTGGAGTTCTTTGTAATTCCCCTGGAGTTCTTTGTAATTTCCCTGGAGTTCTTTGTAGTTCTCCTGGAGTTAGTTTATTGTTTTTTTTTTGATGTGGCTGAGCTCACTGAGCTTCTCTATCATCATTCTTTTGAATTTCTTATTTGATATTCCAGGTGCTTCTGCTTCATTTTGTGTTCTTTCTGGGGATTCTTCCTTTCCTTTTGGTGATGGACTGATTCTTCTTTTCCCCATTTTGGGTGTCTGTTCTTGCTTGCTCTTTATTTATTTATTTTTGTTCTTTCCTTGAGTTAACCTGCTTTGCTTCCTTGCCTTAGTTGAGCACCCTTCTGTGGTAGGAGATTTGTGGAGTTCAATGTTGCCGTCTCCCAGATTTTCTCCACTTGTTGTTCTTGGTGTGTCCTTTATTTGGGCTGTCTGGTTGTATTCTGGGCCTGTGGGCTTTTAGCAGAAACAAAAATAAAAACAAACAAACAAAAAACAAAAAAACAAACAAAACAAAACAAAACAAAATGCAAAAGGGAAAAAGAAATATAAATGATAATAATAATAAGAAGAAAGGGTTTTGATGGCTGTTCACCCTTAATAATCCCTGACTGGTCCTGATGCAGCCTGGACCTAAGGGCTTTTAGCAGAGAAAAAAAAAAAGAAAAGAAAGAAAAAATGGGAGAATGTCACAAGTGAAAGAGAAATCAATATTAATAAAGAATGATTGGGTGGGGTGGGGGACAGAGGGGAGCAAAAAAGGGAATGGATATAATACAACAACAATAAAATTTAAAAAAATATTAATAAAGAAAGTGTTTAGGTGTCTGTTCACCCTTTATGGTCTCTGTTTGGTCCAGATGGAGCCAGGACCAGTTGGCTTTATCAGGGAGAAAAGAAAGAAGAAAGAAAAAAAAAGGGGGGGGGATGGAGAAAGTCATAAGACAAAGAGAAATCAATATTAATAAAGAAAGGGTTTAGGTCTCTGTTCCCCCTTTATGATTTCTGTTTGGTCCAGGTGGAGCCAGAACCTATGGGCTTTACCAGGAAGAAAAGGAAAAAGAAAACAGAAAAAGAAAAATAAAGAAAGAGGAAGGAATAAAAGAATAAAGAAAGGGTTTAGGTGGCTGGGGAAGGGAGGAATACTTAGATTGAGGACTGGGAATGCGTTGTAGCCACAGAGTGAGTAGACTTTAATTCAAGAATAGGGGGAGGGTCTTGGGTATTTAGGTGGACTGAGGTATGGGGTGGATTAAGAATATGTGAGAAGTAACTTTTGAAAAGGATATGTTGGGGATTAATAGTTCATATAGCTCTTGGTATAACTCAGGTGCTTGAGATTGGCAGCAATCCCTTTCCTGAGGCTGCCTCTTTTTCTTGGTGAGGACTTTCCAGTCTATAGTCTATAGTCTAGCCAGTCTTGGCGCATGGCAGGGCCTCTGATTGTCACAGTCAGGGCTGATTCTGAGTGTCAGCCCCCAGGTAGGTTGGGCCTTCTGCAGCCTGGCTGGGTTTTAGGGCTGCCGGTATTCTGGAGCCCGCAGGGTGCCCCCTCCCACTCCTGGCGGAGGTTCCTGCCCATGAGGAGCACCCAGCACCTCTGTAGGGCAGCCTGCTACTTCGCAGGTCCCTGTGACGACTGGCCCTGCCCCCGCAGTTCTGGGAAGAGGCCGCCCCTGTCTGTCAACACTGTCCAGGGTCCGCCTACATTGCCCAGCTCTTCTGGGGCGGGCACCAATCCTCCAAGCCAACCAGCTCTCTGAGAAGACCTTTACATGGCCTCTGTGATGAGCCCCTCTTAAGTGTGGGCAGTGCGGCCTTTGTCTCCTGCAATGGTGGGTCCGTTGCCCCCATTACTAGTTCCTGGCTTGCCGGCTCGCCGTTTGGAGTTTCTGTGGAGCCTGGGGGCCTGTGTGGTTGTGCAGGGCTGTGCCTCCCCCCTCGCAGGGGCTTCTAGCTGCTGTTTCCCCAGTGGCCCAGCAGCACCTTTTTTAGCCCTCTCTCTGCCCCGGCAGGTGCACTTCCCCACTCCCCCGCTCTGGCTTCCTGCAGGACTCTTCTCCTCCACCTCTAGCCCCGAGGAGCCTCCTCTCCCTGTTGCCAGAGTGAGTCTCTCACACAGTCCCTCCCCTGCAAGAGTTCAATTCCACGTTCCCTATGGCATTTGCCCTCGCTGCCCATACCTCACTGTTGAGATTTCTAGTCGCCAGGGAGCCCGGAGCTGGCCTCAGTCTAACGCACTCCTCTGGGTAGAGCCGCCACTGCCCAGAGCCGACCTCGGCCCGCCAGCCGGTCGGTCGGGAACGCCTCACCTACTGTTCTGCTGGCCTCTTCTGCCTCTGGGCTGTGCTCCCCTGTGTCCAGATGCTGACCGCTCTAATTCTTAGGGTCCTGAAGACGTCTCACGCTCCCTATCTTGTCCTCTAGCTGCTTTGGTACTCGAGAATACCATCAGCACTGCTCTCTACTCTGTCGCCATCTTCCTACCTATTTTTTTTTTTTTTTTTTGCTGTGCACTGGTCTTACTTCTTTTAATGTGCTCTGTTTTTCCTCTACATGTGTTTTACAAGTTGAAGCCTTCAGAAATAATGGCACTTGCAGTGCTCAGCTGGTCCCCAGAGTAGAAATTATTATGTCTACTAAGTTGAGGTAAAAATAAAAAAATCCCTAGGATTTAAATAATTTTGTAGAATAGTGTTCTAGCTATTTTTTGAACTTGTGGTTGACTTTCTATGTGGTCCTAAACTAACCCCTGAACTATTTAACAGTCTATTGAGGTAGAGATTCTTCATCTTAAAGCAGACCCTTTAGCATCTCTGGGAATGCTGGTTTGGTGGAGATGTATTCTTTTAGCCTTCTTTTGTCTGGGAAACTCCTTATTTGACCTTCCATTTCGAACAAGAATCTTGCTGGGTAGAGTATTATTGGTTGCAGGCCTTTGTTTTTCATTGCTTGAAATATTTTTTGCCATTCCTTTCTGGCTTGTATTTCTGTTGAGAAATCAGCTGATAACCTTATGGGAGCTCCCTTGTATGTTATTAGTGGTTTCTCTCTTGCTGCTTTTAGAATTCTTTCTTTGTTTTTGAAGTTTGCCATTTTAATTATGATATGTCTTGGAGTAGGCCTGTTTTGGTTCATCTTCATTGTGACCCTCTGTGCTTCCTGAGGTTGCATGACTTTTTCTCTCCTTAAGTTAGGGAAGTTTCCTGTCATTACTTTTTCAAACAGATTTTCTGTCCCTTGCTCCTCTTCTCCTTCTGGTATCTCTATGATACAGATGTTATTATGTTTCATGTTGTATTGCAGCTCTCTAAAAACCTCTTCATTCTTTTTCAATCTTTTTTCATTTTGTTGCACTGCCTGGGAATTTTTCTCTACATTGACTTCCAGCTTGCTGATCCGATCTTCTGCTTTTAATTCCTTCTACTGTGTTCTTCAATTCAGAAATGGTATTCTTCATTTCCTTCTGGCTCTTATTGATGGGTTCTATGTCCTTTTTAACTACTGATATAGTTCTCAGTAAGTTCCTCATAGCTTCCCTAGAGTTCTTTGTGGTTCCCCTGGAGTTGTTTGTAGTTTTCCTTGAACTCGCTGAGCTCATTGAGTTTCTCTATCATCATTATTTTGAATTCCATGTCTGATAGGGTACTTGTCTCTATTCCATTTTGCACTCTTCCTGGGGATTCCTCCTTTCTATTTGCTGAGGGTTTATTTCTTTGTCTCCCCATTTTAGGTGACTCTTGTTTGTTTCTGCTTCTTGGATTGGTCTGCTTTGACTTACTGTCTTGGTGGTGTGACTTTCTGTGGTGGAGAGGTGCACTTACTTTACTTCCTGGCTCTACATTTGGTGACATCAGCTCAAGTCCCAGTCTGGGCCTAGTCATCCAGTTAGATAATACCAGAGATCCGCTGTCTTTGTCTCCTTTAGTTGTTAATCCAATCGGTCTGTGATCTGGGGTCAGTTTTAGGCACCTCTGGACAGGGCAGATTAATTCAGTTGTTAATCCAATCAATTTATAATCTGAGGCCAGGTTTAGGCACTGCTGGCTGAAGCAGATTAATTCCTATGGATGGGGCTGTAGTTTCCCCTCAGGCCACCACCTTTTGGAGAAGAGTGGTTTGCTGGCTGTATGGGGGATGGGTCTACACTGGACTCATTGGCTGCTCCCTCAACTCTTCTCCTAAAGTCACTGACCCATACTTTCCCTGAGCATCTTAGTCCACTCTGCCCTTTTTCTGCTGGAGCCCAGGGCAGGTGGGTGCCACTGTCTTTGTGTGTGGCCCCTGTAAGAACTCAGTGTCTCTGTCAAGCTGACTAAACCTGGTGACTTTTTGCTTTTTACATCTGGGTGCTATTTAACTCTCAGCTTTGTTGCTGTAGGCTGGGAAGCCCAGCTGGGGGTTTAGATCCCATCCTTCTCAGATGGAATCCCCAGCTGCTAAGACATTTCTCCATCCCTTCAGCTGCCACCTGTGGGAATCCAGCCAGCCCTTTTGTGTCTCTGCATTTCCTACCAGTCATGTTGCAATGAATCGGCTTGTTCTGTCCTTGGTAATAAGGCTTCTCTCCAGTTGGTGTTCTGTTGATTATTCTGGATGATTTCTCCCCAATTGTAATTCCAGGTTGGTGTTGGAAGGAGACGGGTGTAGCTCCACTTACTCCTCCGCCATCTTGGTTCTCTCAAACCCACAGCCTTTTGGAGTACAGAATGGATGCTCTAATCAATTAAGCCACCTGGCCAGGGCCAACCTCTATCATTTTTATTGAAGCCTGATTCCATCTTGACAGGTCACATCCTGTGTGATCCCAGAATCCTGTACTGACTCATAAACATTCACATAATAATATAATTTCCTGTCCACTTAGTAAAGCCCCCTCTAGGATCTGAAGTCTAGGAGGATGGGGCCTCTCTTACCCACTGGTCTGTCCTTCATGGTTGGCATCAGGTCTGGCTATAAAATAGCAAGTGTTTAAGATCATTTGTTGAATCCTAAAATGGGCATGAGGTTGAAAATTGGATGCAGTTGAGTCTAGAGATAAAACTTCAGACTAGAATTAAAATAAAAATGATCAAAGACATTTCTGTAGTGCCTTGGGATGAATAAAATATTTTAAATAATTTCATTCCTTCATTTCTTTATTCATTCTTTTATCATTCATATTATCATTCTTTTCTCATTCATTTCAGTTCATTCACAAAGTAACTTTTTTGTTTGTTTGTTTGCATCCACTCTATACTAACTACTACAGGAGAAGCTTATTTAAAATCTCTAACACAGGGTTCAGCCAATAAAGTCTTATGGGACAAACTTGGCCCCCTACATGTTGTCATATGTCCCCGAGCTAAAAATAGCTTCTACCTTTTTGAATGGTTTCAAAAAAATAAACATAATAACATTTTGTGGCTGATGATATTTAGATGAAATTCAAATATCAGTTGTCCATAAATAAAGTTCCATTGGAATATAGCCTGGCTCACTTTTTCACATGGGTTGTCTAGTGCTACTTCCACAGATGTAGTGGTTAATTGTATGTGTCCACTTGCCTGAGCTAATGGCTGACCAGAGAGCTGGTAACACATGAATTTTGGGTATGCCTATGAGGGTGTCCTGGAGGAGGCTGTGTCAGATCACCCTCACCAGTAGGGACTGACATTATCTAATCCACTAGGGACCAAAAGGGACAAAAAGGTTAAAGAAATGCAAATACTCTCTCTCTTCTTAAGCTGGACTGCCCTTCTTTTCTTGCCTTCAGGCATTGGAGCTCCTTGTTCTCAGGCCTTTGCACTTAGACTGAATGACACTGGTTTTCCTGGTTCTTTAGTTTGCTGATGGCAGATGATGGGACTTTTCAGCCTGCATAACAATGTTAGTCAATTTTTACAATACATCTTTTATAAGGGGGGATCCCCCAAATGAACTGCTCTTCTGGAGGGTGGGCCTCTTGAAGGACAGGCTTCTCCCATTAGGTGAGTGTTCTAGGAACCCATCTGTATAGTGTACTAGCTGGTGTTATGAGAGTCCGCATTCTGCTACAGTGAATTTTTTTTGAAGACTCTTTAAAAAAAAAAAAAGAATTTGCCCAATTAATGGCGGGTGACTTATGAGTGCATCTGCCCATACCATGTTGAGTGTTCAGCATTTTTTGACCAAAAACATCATTACCCTTATGCCTCATTCTTCTTATTCACTTGGTCTCACCCTGAGCAATGTTTTCTTTTTGTTTGTTTATTAGTTTCTCCATGTTTTGCCAATGGGAAGAAATGAATCAAAAAATGGCAGGAGTGCTAAAAGGCATCAAAATTGACAAATTCAAAAACTTTTTTGAGCAGTGGAAAAAACACCTTGATAGGTATGTTACATCGAATGGAGAATATTTAAGGTGGCTGAAGTGTAAACATGTATGAATAAATACAAAACTGTTTATAAATAAATTCCATTTTTTGGCACCCCTTTCACATATACTATATCTATGTATCTTCTATTGGTTCTGTTTCCCTAAAACTCCTGACTAATACACAGGACAGTGGCAAAACTGAGGGGTTATGACAGAAATTGTGTGGCCTATAAAGCCTAAGGTATTTATTTTCTGGCTTTTTATAGAAATGCTTGCTGACCCCTGCTTTAACATAAGATGTGCAAACTCAGGACATAGGGCCCATGATCCTGGTGCCCTGACTCTGAAAGGGAGCATGATGGCAGGAACAATGAGCCAGGGCAATGGGCACCTGTAGGCAAGAGGGGGAGTGGGTTTTGCAGATGCCATGAGTCAGAATGGCAATGGGTCAGGGGGTTGGAGAGTGAGGCAGCTGATGCCACTCAAGCGAGTACAAGATCAAGTTCAAAAAGGTAGCCAAAACAAGAATGGCTATAGGGGCCTGGAAGGCTCTAGGTGGACAAATTTTCCACTGTGGGAGGCAGAGGATCAGTCTAACTGAGGTAGTGGAGGAACTGCCACCGCATTCCTACAGCAGAAGTGCCATTTTCCCACCCATTTCTCAGGGTGTGAGTGAGCAAGACTTTGCAGCCAGGGATGGCAGTCCCGTGTGCAGCCTCCATTTTAGTAAAGCGGTGCCATAGTTGGTAGTAGAGAGGGCAGGCAAACAGGCAAGTTCATTCACTGCCAAAATAGAGGGAGGAACTTCTTGGAAAGATATGAAAGTGAAATTTACAACACAAGGAGATTTGTTGAAGCTATTAGCAAGTGACTTCTGTCTTAAGATTGTTAAAGTACTTATCTTTTTGGCATCTGAATTCATTAATGCAAACATGAAATATGTGCTGCTGGAAGGAAAAAAATAATGACTGGTACCTGGTCGACTCTTGATATCATACAACATTGTTTTATATTGCAACACCCTGCAATTTGTTAGGGAAAGTCTTTCTGTAAAGAGATCTGACATTCCCTTGTAATCTGAGAGAACAAAATCTCATCAATACTTTAGGTTATTGATTTTCATTCTATTTCTCCCTGGCAGATCAAGAACACCAAGTTAGGTGTGTCAATGGAGTAGCAGCCAGGATGTTAAATCAGGTGGATCTGCACCATTAACCTTGCAATGTCAAGATGCTTTGTTTTCATATTGATGTAGTCCAAATATTCCCTCAGATAAGAGGAAACTGGAACCAACAGCCATGATTTAATATGGCAGCAATGTTTAGGCCATCATATATTTTTATTTGTAAATGGATTTATTTTGTTTAAATATTAAGAAAAAGAAAGATTCTAGAAAAAGATTTTTCTAGAATAAGGATTCTTCCAGCGATATCTTTGATGTGTAACATTAACAAATTGATGCAAACTCTTTTAATAATTAGGAAGTTGTGTAAAAGAGAATGGGGATAGAGACATTTTTATTCTAACAGAGAAGAACAGAAATAGAGGAATCATAGAGAAATATGTTTTAAGCAGCTTACTTAATCTTATCTCTTTACTGTTGTGATCAGAAAAGGACAAGGAAGAAGAAAATCACGGGGAAGAAGCCAGCACCTGCCCATGCCTCACTCTTGTGCTTCTCATGTCCCTTGACCACCAGGGAAAAGGACAACCAAGGCTTGTGCTCCAGAGGCTGTGTCCTCCCAGTTACAACAATCTGGGAGACACAGCCTGCATATTGAAACCAAACTTTGTTTCTATAGCTTGGTCTGTTCTGTGAGCCTCCAGTGTAGAAATTCCTAACTGGCTCTACTCAAAGCTCTTGATCTGAGTTTATTTCCCTTCTTCTGGATGCTGCTGCTGATAAAGCAACCACCTCTGCCAGGTGTTGGGTCTGAGAAGTGTCCTATTTGAAGACCTTGAAGTCTTCCTCTATCAGCCGCTATGTCTTTGTGAGATTGTCCCTTCCCTTTGGCACCAGTGGGACCACTGCAGGTGGCATACTCCATCACAGTGTGAAGATTTAGCATGGATGCTTCCGCATAGGTGTATCCTCATGTCTGGCAAATAACTCTATGTTTTGCCTTGCTATGTCTCTTAGTGATCAAGTGACTTCTTGGGACTACCAGGTCAATGGAGAGCCTCTTTTTAAAATATTCCTGCTACTTCCTTTTTTATGTTCTGGTCCCAAGGCTGTCACTTTCAGATAAGGTGTCAACCCCTACCCCTTACACCCTGATGTGTGGGTGTTTCTCCTCATCACCTCACCTCCCTCCTCCTGAGCTCCTCAATCTCTATCACTCTTTTTCCCCTTTTTTCCATCCTCTCAAAGTGATTTTTTTTTTTTTTTTTTTTTTGCTATTGGTTCTCATTTGTTCTCTAATGATTTCTGTCTCATGGTCAAGAACAAGGTTTTCTTTTATCCCATAGAAATATTCACTTTTGACATCTTCATTTTGGCAAAACTTATTTGCCAGATGGGGTGGGGGAAAGGCCAACAGAGAGATTTGGAGAACAGGTTTGAGCTCAATTCAGTGAACACCTCACATATTCAGGAAATTTCTTGCTATATTTTAATAAGTTATATTTTGTAGAAAAGAACAAATTGACAAGATGATATAATATCTAGTTTTTGTCTTGACGTTGACTTCACCACTTAGGACACATAATATGCCTGAAGGGCCCTCCCAAAGGTAGTCCTTTGGTTTAGCACTATGGCAGTTAGGTTGCTCTGCAGGGCACATCCAGAGACCAATTTTTTTCATTTTTCTTATTACTACCTCTCCCAATCTACTTCCTTCATAGAGTTTTCTCTGCCTTTGGATGAAATCCCAGAGAGTTCTAGATCAGTTTTGCCTACTTCTTTTTAGGTAATAATGATAATACAACCCAGGCTAATCTACCATCAAAACTGTGGACTCTTAATCAATTTAAAATTTCTTCCCTCCCTCTGCTTGTGCCATCTTGGTTAGGAAGACTGAAGTAGGACAGGAGACATGGCCAACTTCTTCCCCACTTTCTCTCACTCCCTGCTGTTACATTCAGTAGCTGATGTGGTAGCAGTGAGCTTAGAAGAGAACAGTGCAGTGCTATGGAAGTGGTGCTCTTTTACCTGGTGTAGGTATACTCTGGCTTGGCACAGAGAGCACTCTGGCATTTTTCCCTTGCACATTTTTTGAAGGGGTTTAAAGATACCCCTCCTCTGCTGCTGAGGTCTGCTGCCTGTTGTCCCCTTCACTAGGTGATACCTCATTTACCTGACTACTCTAGCTCCTGGCTTTTGTTCGTCCGTTTTGCTCCCCTAGGGGTCACATTGCTCCCCTAGGTTTTTTTGGTGGGGTTCATTTGAAAACTACTCATGGCCGGCTCCCTCTCAGAAGGAACTCATGTGACTCAAATCAACATGGATACATCCTTAATCCCAAACACTGAAATCACAGACCATTCCTAATGCTTCTTTCTTTGCCCTTCTGTCAACACCGGGGCCCTTCCCACTAATTCTTCCTTGGATGTGAGGCAGGTACCAGGAAAAAGTCAAGTCTCTTATTAGTCTTTGATAGTGCACATTGCAACTTAATGAAAGAAAAAAGCATTCTACTTCTTTTCCCTTTTCTGTAACAGAAAAGAAACATTGCCCTTGCTAATGAGAAAATATAGTCTAATCTCTCTCATTAACCAATTCCTGAGCCTCCCACTAATAACGGTGGGGTAAGTTATGGGATAGTGCAGGCATACTAATTTTGTGTCACCCTTGTTATAAGTCTTATGTAGATAGTGTAGTGCCACACTGTACAAATGAAGAGGGGTCGTGCTTGGCACCTATTTTTCTTGCTTTGGAGGTCTCTTGATTCCAAGTGTCCTTCAATGCCACATGATGGCCAGCCCAATGGCACACCCTTACATGCTCTCCTTCTACCCCTGCCTCACTTTCTCTATCCTCATTCCTGTCACTGCTTGGTATTGCCTCCTTAAGTAGAGAACTCTATACCTTTGCTTTGGGCTCTGTTTTCTGGGGAAGCCAGGCTAAAATAACTAGTAAGTGGCAAACTCAGATAGTATGGAGAACACAAAGAAGAAAAGGCAACATAATTTTTCTCAAACTTGTTTGGCCTATGAAAATACTAAGGTTAATTACAGTTGTGGGAGGCACAGTAGTTAGGAACAGTGGGTTGGTGAACAATGTCTCCTAGGCCCATCTTGGACATCCATTGTAATTCCTTTCATTGTGTTTCCTCTGCAGAGTTACAAATCAGATGTTTTGCTTTTTGATTTGGATTATAACATGAAGTTGAGGAAATAAGGGCTCTTCTTGGGACAAGTCAAAGGTATGCATTGGAAATCATTGTGGTCACAGTAAGAGCATCTCCTCTCTTTAATCTCTCTGTTTAGCTCCCAGCGCACAGTGAGCTAATGAATACATTAGATGCAGAGAAAAACCATTGCAGATTATTTTTTCTCTGCTTTTTGGTCTTTGTCTTTCTAGGCAATGAGGGTAGCTGAGTACCTGGCTCTTCTCTGTCACCCACAAATTGTCAAACACACAGGCACACATCTATCCACATTCCTGGATACATTTTCCCTTATTAAACACAGCTAAAACTCTCTAGGAAAATTACCTGTTGTCATGAAGAAAAAAATATGCTATTGGCCTTGGCCTGGAAATAAGCATCAGCCACAGGAGACTTGAATCTTGCTCAGAGGAATGCACATACCCCTGGGAGTAGTAAAACCCTGGCAGCTCTGGCTTTCTGCCCAGAGACGCTGTCTCCTGATATCTTGTGTTGGGATTATGTTGAGAGATTCTTGATGTCTATTCTCAACAGTGGACATGACGTTTTGATTAAGTCCAAACAAGAAGGCAGAATGATTATCTAAGGAATTTGGGACTACCTCCGGTACTATAGTGGGATATTTTGACCTCCACAGAGGTCCTATCATCCCTTGATTTGTTCGTTGGCATCTAATTAGCGATGAGTGCCGATCCAAGTTGTGTCAGGCAGAGAGAATCACTTTAGCTTAAAGAGCATAATTTAACAGTGAATAGTTAGCAGGCCTGTGACTCACCAATTTTGTGCTTCTCCCAAGGTAGAGCTGGAGAAGAAGCAAGAATGGATGAAAAACTAGTAGTAGAAACAGAGAGCATATGGTCAGGGGAAATGGGGAAAGTTTTTGCTCTGTCATGACTAGTAAAATGACTTCAGTGTCTGTATGACCTTCAACTTTTTGGCACCTGAGTTTATTTCTCTGAAAAGTGAGATAACCAAGCTTGACCAGGGATTAGATACTCAAGTGCCTCCAGAGTAAGTAGGTAACTTACATGGAAGGGTGCCCAGAATGGTTATGCTGTACATGTGTACAATGTGGGTGTGGTGTGGATGATTCTGAACTGCAAACCCACCCCTGTGTGTGTTTCTGAGCCCATTCATCTCCTCCCCATCCCCGTAACAAAGAGAGCAGCTGACGCAGCTTTCATCTGTTGCCACAAAGAAACAGTTTCAGTGATATCAGGTTTTTCGATTTTTATAAGGAAATTACAGATCCAGAGTTTAAATGTGAAATTTCCCAATTTTTAAAAGGCAGCTTAAAATACTTAAAACCACTGTAGTGAACAATCAAAAACTATCTTTGTTATGTCTAATTTTTTCCCCTGGTTGATGGCACAGTGGATAAAGAGCTGGGCTGCTAACCCGAAGTTTGCTGGTTTGATTCCCCAGCCAGGGCTTATAACCAGGTTGCAAGCCAGGTCTCCAGCCAGCTCCATAGTTGGTGCAAGTGGAAGGCAACCGTACATTGATGTCTCTCTCCCTCTTTGCCTCTATCCCTTCCCCTCTCTCTAAATATTGTAAATAAAATCTTTTAAAAAAGATAAGTCTAATGTTTAATTTTTTTAATACAAACTTTGTAATTTCTGAAGTAGGTTAATATTTTTGAAATGTGTTCCTATAGAAAAGATGCTAATAGATGTAATTGACAAAAAATAAAAATAAAAAGGGGCCCTGTGGTCAAATAAGTTTTGGCAACATTGGATTATACAAAGTAAAAGTGTTTTTTTTTTACTGCAGGGCTTCTCAGAGCCTTTAATACTATAAGGCTGTCCTATCCAATATGAAGGCCACATGGCTTTGAGCTTCTGAAATATGCTCATTGCTCATCTGTACTGAGATGTCTGTGTGTATAAAATACACATTAGATTTCTTTTTAATATTTATTTTTAAAGGGTTTTACTTATTTATTTTTAGAGAGAGGGGAAGGAAAAGAGGAAGATAGTGAGAGAGACATTGATTGGTTGCCTCTCATACATGGCCTCACCAGGGACCAAACCAGCAACCCAGGCATGTGCCCTGACTGGGAATTGAGCTGGTGACCTTTCACTTTGTAGTATGATGCCTAACCAACCGAGTCACACCAGTCAGGGCCATATCAAATTCCTTAGTGTAAAATAATGTAAAATATCTTAATAATTTTATATTTATTGCATGTTTGAATATTAATATTTTTGATATATTGGGTTAAATAAAACATATTAATTAACTTTAACAAATTTATTTTTAAAGATATGCCTTCTTGAAAAATTTAAACTAGAGATGTAACTTGCATTATAATTCTGAATAGTGCTAGTCATCCAAGAAGTGGGTAGAGTATGAACATTTCCAAAATTTATTGCACTTCTGATTCTTTTTATATAGGAAATAACTCATAAAATGAGTGTACCATGAAATATACTTCAGTAAAGTGATTCAACTCTGACTCATAATTGTATATATTATGAGAGATGGAGGAGCATCTCCATCTCTTGTAATATTATCACACTTGGAATCCCCTTTTGCCTTGAATTTTTTTCAGTATCCCCATGACCAGCTCCTAGTGTGATGGCAACTTGAGGCAGCTCAACATAGTTCTTGGCCAGAGATTTGGCCTTCTCCCCCATTCAAACTTCTTCATCTATTTCTTCTTCCTACTTAAAAAATATTATAAAATTTATTGACAAATCATTGGCATGCTATAAAATGTTATCTAGTTTGGAGAGTTTTGACAAATTAATATACCTGCATAACCATCATTCCAACCAAGACAATATTTTCATGATCTTAAAAGGCTTTCTTGAGTCATTTTCTCAGTCAATCCTTATCTTTCAATACTCAGCTGAGGCAACCATCAATCTGCTTTCTCATTTTATCCTTCTAACCTATTTTTCCCCCTGTCTCTGTCTCTCTTTTCCTCCCATCATTTGGGCCTAATACAGTTTTTCTATCTCTCCAGAATTCTCCCTGACACAGGTCTTTCACCTCCATCTTGGATCTGTGCTTCTTTCAACCATTCTAAGTAACCACTCCATTAGCCTAGCAGCCTAGCCTCATGGAGTCCAGTCTGGCATCTGTCTGTCTAATCATAGTTGCTATTGAGTCAGACCCAATTTCTTCCAAAGGGGATAAACCAATGAGGTAGAGAAAAACCAGACAGTGTGCTATACTGAATATGACAAGTTGATGTTTCTAGACCCTAGAATCCCAACTATAGAATAACCCTGGTTAAATCACCTGTTCCATTTCTACTAGGTAATTATAATAGGTGAACTAGTCTACTCCAGAAAAATGGAGTGTTAGGGCAATAAAAAATGAGTAAGAGGTCCAGGGCAGGAGGAAGTTGAGAAAATGGTACAGTGGTTGTCAATATGGCTGCACACTAGAGTGTCCCTTAGAGCTTTGGTGTAATGGATGTTCAGGCTAAGCTTCAGAGATTCTAATGTTACTGGATTTACATTTAAAACAACTCCCACAAACTAATTTTAATATACAGCCAGTCTGAAGATCCATGAACATAGTAAATTGATCCAATTCACTATCTTGGTGGATTATCTATAGTGATCTACTTGGATTTGGAACTTTAGCCAGAAAATAACTTGTTAGCTTAGAGGCTCAGTATGGAAACAGTTGGTAGAACAACAGCCATTATGTGATGGGATTTAACAGTGAGTTCAGGCAAAAATGAGACCAGGACAAAGTTTATCCAGTGGCTTTTATATACTGGGGCTACCTACAAACTGACCCTGATGTAGAAGTCACCTTCTCCTCCTGCTTCCAACATCCACAGGACCAATAATGAGAAAATAATTTGCCCCTGGTGTGGAGGGCATGAGTACCACACACAATGCCATGGCTAGGAAAGGGTATACACTTTCAGAGAATCCAGTTCAGGTGGCTGCAGGGTGCTGTGCAGAGGGGAAGGTGACCAGGTTGTACAGGAAAGCAGCTGGGCAAGAATTTGTATGCTATGTATTGAATTCGCATTGGCTCCTGGAGAGATAAGGAGAACATTACAAATTATGTACCTGTGGGTCAACGGTATGACACAATGATTAGTGAGCTTGCTTTGACAGCAATGCAGGATGGTGTGCAGGGGAGGCAAGATGGTCCAGAGGCACTAGGTAGAAGGTCGCTGGCATGGTGTACTCCTTTTTCCTGGACACAAATATCCATTTTCCTTCTCCAAGGCTGTCCTGGCAGAAGCCCTGGTTTCTTCCAGTCCCTAGAGCTGTCTCCAGCATCAGGATCATTCCAGGACCCCTGGTAGAGGTAGCATAGCACCACTAAGGATTTGGAACTGGGGGTTTTCTTGGTGGTGATGCAAATCTCTGAACAGTGTTCATTTCAGGGCTCTACTGAAACTTTTTAGAATGGCATGCCAGCATTTGTAGTGAAGCTTACTTTCCATAGTAGCATTACCATGGGCAGGTATATATGTATGTTACCAGCCATCTTCATATTCCCCTTGGAGAATTACTTTCAACACTAATTTGAGCCATGAAAGAAAGTCAGTCTGATGTTTTTGCATTTACTTTGATTTATCATGAAAGTGATACATCCTCATTACACTTTTAAAAAAATCCCCACCTAAGATTATGCTTATTAATGTTACTGAGAGAGAGAGCGATATGGAGAGATGGAGAGAGAGAGAGATATCAATGTGAAAAAGAAACATCAATCAGTTGCTCCTCATGTTCACTGGACAGGGATCAAACCTGTAACCCAGACATGTGCTCTGACCAGGAATTGAACCTGAAACTTGGCCAGGGTGAGAAACATCACATTTTTAGACCCTAAATCCTGTGCTTGAGTGCTGACTTGATTCACCTTCCTTGGTTCCAAATGTGTTTCCTATTCTTCATTTCCAAACTTCAAATATTCATTACCAATCAGAGGATTGAGGTCAGTCAAAGGCTCTGAGGGGAAGTTGCAAAAGAGGCATTTTCAATATTTGCTTCTGTAAGTTCTGGAACATCTGATAAAAATCTATTCATCACCTTATAGGAGCTCCTTATAAAGTTGCCCTGGAATCCAGCCCTGGTCCCTGAGAAGTCTCAGTATAAATTGTTTCTCCAAGTGAGCTGAGGCTACTCACCAGACCTCTGGCTCTCCCTCTAGCTGGCTGTGTCTGGAAGGGTGTGACTCCTCCAAAGCAGTGTCTCCCCCTCTGAGATCTGTCTGGCATTAGCAGTGATTCCAGGCATTTTCTTCATTCCAGCCCTGTAGACAGGAAGCCTTTTCATGGGATGCAAAGAATCACCCCCTACCTCTATTTCTCTGAAGGCAGTTACTTGTTTCCTAAAAGAAGCACATGGGGGCAGAACCACAAATATTGCTTCATCCTTGATGTTCTACTTCTACAAAGGAAGCTGTCCAGTCATTATTTATTATTCTAATTTATGTGAACTCAGAAGTGAATTGTGACTTAATCTACACTGGATCCTGCATGTTCAGGTCCTAGGATGTGCTAGCCCCTTGTCCACAAATCCAGAAAGCTGCCCTGGCAGGGATGTGGGAGTCACTTGGACCCTGTCTCCTTTGCTTTACAGATGAGAAGATAAAACTCGGAGCAGGAAACACACCAGTTTACGGGTTTCTTTCTGTGCTTTTGTTCTCAGCTTAGACAAGGATCAGGCAGAAATTCTTAAGGGCAGTATAAGCATATTGTAGAACCAAGATTATAGACCCTCAATCATCCAGTGTGAACTGAACATCATCTTTGCAGCTCTGACTGGGCCTTTTAGTAAAGGCTTCCAAATCTCTCTGAACTTGCTGCTTGGATAAAGTGCTTGGACACAGTCCCTGCAGAGCCACACAATTGGACTCTTGATTCTCCACTTAATTGTATATATACCTTGTGCCAACTTCTGCTTCCTTCCATGTCTGATCAGCTTTACTTCCAAAGTATTTTTGTGATTTCTCATTTCTTATCTCATCCCATACTGCATTATTGTGTTGGATGCTTTGGAACAATTATTATTCAACATATTTTTAAGCCATGATAATTATTCACAATAAGATGTTTTCAGATGCTCAATTTGTAAACTGATGAAGATATAAAAACTTGTATGAGCCCACTGTGCCCCAGAATCACCAATGAATGATGATTTTTTTTTTAAAGATTTTATTTCATTATTTTTAGAAAGAGGGGAAGGGAGAGAGGCAGAGAGTGAGAGAGACATCAATGTATGGCCGCCTTTCACCTGCCTCCAGCCACAGACCTGACTGGAGACCTGGTTTGCAACCTGGTTATGTGCCCTGGCTGGGGAATCGAACCTGCGACCTTTGGTTTCGCAGGCCGGCACCTTATCCACTGTGCTACCAGCCAGGTGAATGATGATTTTTAAAAAAGATTTTATTTATTATTTTTAGAGAGAGGGGAAAGTAGAGAGGCAGAGAAGGAAGGAGACATCAGTATATGGTTGCTTTTCACCTGCCTCCAGCTATGGACCTGGCTGGGGACCTGGCTTGCAACCTGGTATGTGTCCTAGCTGGGGAATCAAACCAGTGACCTTTGGGTTCACAGGCTGGCACCTATCCACTGTGCCACTAGCTAGGGCAAGACCATATTTTTGAGAGATAGTCTCATGTAGCCTTAAAAGCTACTGTTTTACCCTGGCTGGTAGCACAGTGGATAAAATGCCAATCTGTGAACCCAAAGGTCAAGGATTCAATTCCCCAGACAGAACATACAACCAGGTTGCAAACCAGGTCTCTAGCCAGGTCCATGGCTGGAGGCAGGTGAAAGGCCACCATGCATTGATGTTTCTCTCCCTCTCTGCCTCTTTCCCTTCCTCTCTCAGGAAATAATAAAATGTTTAAAAAAAATAGCTATAGTTTTAAACAATACAGCTTTAGAGCACATGGCTGGTTGAGGAAAATACGATCCCTGTTCTGAGGGAACTTAGAATGTAAGAAAAGATATTGTGAGATAGCTGGATGTGTAAATAGATGATAGATAGATAGATAGATAGATAGATAGATAGATAGATAATATAACCACTTTCTTATTAAACAATTAGAATGTCTGGGTGGTTCTTCTTTGACCCATCACCTGGAACTTTTTACATAGGGGCTGAGAAGGTTTATAGGAGAGAAGGCATGAAGGTACAAGTTTGACCCAAGTATAAAGCCTCTCTAGGACAGGAGAGGATGTAAACACAGGGTTTACTGCAATGCCTCACATATAATAGGCATTAAATAAATCTCTTTTAAATGGATAAATGAATAAATAAGCTAATGAGTAAATGAATGGGTTCTATTATCTTTCAATTAGCCCATGGCTTCCCTCCACTACAATTCTACAGCCTAACTTGGATTCATGCCCCAATCTTAGGGAGGAAGTGAATGCAAATAAAATCTAAAAGATATTTCCACTAAAGATTGTAAGACACTGAGAGTGCAACAGCATTCTTTAGCCCATTTATATAATAAATGGGGTGAGAAGACTTCTTCCTTCTTGGGCTGGAAATACAGAGTTCCTTTGATATTCACATGGCTAACAATTCTTTGAATCTTTTTTTTTTAATCTTTTTGAATCTTTTATTTATTTTTATTATTTTTAAGATTTTATTTACTATATTTCAGAGAGAAGCGAAGGGAGAGAGGAAGAGAGGGAGAGAAACATCAATGAATGGTTGTCTTTCACCTGCTTCCAGCTACAGACCTGGCAGGAGACCTGGCTTGCAATCTAGTTATGTTGCCCTGGCTGGGAATCGAACCAGTGAACTTTGGGTTTGCAGGCTGGCACCTTATCCACTATGCCACCAGCTAGGGCCAATTCTTTGAATCTTAAGGACCTAAGCCACCTACATGAGCAGATGGGATGCACTGGGGTGGTGAGATGAAACCAGTATTGTCCACCAGAAGGTGCCTAGCCAATGAGTAAAAGGCATGGTAGCAAGGTGCCTTCATGGCCCATTACTGGCAGTGGAAAACTTGGATGTGTATAACACCAAAAGATCTTTCAGGGCAGGTAGGTGATGTGACCTATGTGTAAGCCATTTTTGGACATTCCCTATAATAAATGGAGGAGTTTTGGTAGAAAAAAATCAAAGCTGCTTTCAGTTTTGTGAATACCTGCAGATTTTGCAGGTAACTTACCTATCTATCTTACATATTACTTTCCAATTTTCCCAAAGTGAGAGACATGTTGATACATACTAGGGAAAGAATCCACCTCCCATTGGGATTCATGAAATCTCATAATTTTTCCTGAAACAGTGGGTGAGATAAAGTACCAGCAAATGCTTAAATATGTCCTACTTCTACTGGAGAGTTTAAATAGTTCTAAAAAGTTATTGGCCCTGGCTGGTGGATAAGGAGTCAGCCTGCGAACCCAAAGGTCACTGGTTCAATTCCCCAGCCAGGACACACAACCAGGTTGCAAGCCAGGTCTCTAGCCAGATCCATAGCCAGAGGCAGGTGCAAGACTTCCATACATTGATGTCTCTCTCCCTCTCTGCCTCTATCCCTTCCCCTCTCTGAAAATAATAAATAAAATCTTTAATAACATTATTGGTGGCTATATAATAAAAGACATGGAAAAATAAGGTCAAGGGTTTGAAATGCTGGACTTATGATTTCCCAAAGTAAATTGATCGTGATAAGACCATTACCACCCAAAGTTGCAAGGTTTTTCAAAGAAATGTAAAGGAAATCAATTTCTCACTTATCAAAGAGAGGTTTTCATTGTATCCATTGATGAATGTCAATTGGTTAGTGAAAAAGTCTTAAATGATTCAACCATTTATAATAGTAAAATTAGGTGAAATAAAAAGTGGCAAAAGCACTAAAAGACATCAAAATCAATGAGTTCAAAACTGTTTTGAGCAGTGGCAAAACAACATCTCAATAGGTATATTGCCTCCAGGGGAGAGTCCTTTGAAGGTGACCGAAGTTTAAACATGTAAGAAAAAATACATAATAGTTTTTATAAATAAATTTCATTTATGGGTCCTCCCTCATACTCTTCTACACATTGAAATCTGTTTTTTCTTTTAATACTCCATCAACCTGCTCTTGCATTGACCATTCATAATCTACTTGTAGCTAATGTTAATGAACAGTTTCAAGTCCTTAGATAACAAATCCCCACTGGGAAACATTTGGAACTGTTGACAACGTTCTCCATCTTATATCAGTTTTATCTTGGCTTTGGAGACATTGTTCTTTCCTGGTTTTCCACCTACTTATCAGATTGCTTCTTTGAAATCCTTGTGGATTTCTTTCCTGCCCAACCCTTAGATATTGGTGTTTAGAGACCTCTTCACTTTTCTCACTCAATACGTTGTCTCCCATATGATCGCCAACATCAAGCTATTTGCTAATGACTACCATACATTGGTTCAACAAACACACATTGAAATAGAAACAAAGGCAACAAATAGTTCTTTGAAAAGACTAACAAAATAAGTAACTCATTTTGAAACTGATTATAAAAGGAGTTAGAGATAAAACATGTAAGATTAGAAATAAGAAAGGATATATTACAGATATAAGAAACAAAGATGTTCACAAAAATTTCTACATCTGGCCCTATGGTGACACATTTGAAACTCTAGAAAAAGGGATGACTTCATAATAAAATATAATTTACCAAATTTGATCTAGAAAATTTGAGTAGGCCAATTTTAAATAAATGAGATTGGAAAAGTGATTAAAGAGGCACCATTGGAAAAGGCATGGAGACACAGCTGAGTTGAAGCTAACATTTATAAAAGAGGTAATTGAGTGGTTATGGGAAAAAAACAATAAAAGAAAACTATTAAAATAAATAAATAAACCAAAAGAAGAGGAGGAGGAGGAAGAAGAAGAAGAAGAAGAAAGAAATTCCAACAGTTAACAGTTAGTTCCAGATCATGAAAAATGGGAGAAACCTCAACTAATTGTACATAGCCAGAGTACATACAACATAAAACCCTGAAAATGTAGCATAAGAAAGAAACTTTAATTTAATCTCACTAGTAAATATAAATGCAAAAAATGTTAAATATACTAGGAAATAGGATCTTGCAATGTATTAAAAGACAGATCAGGCCCTGGCTGGTGGCACAGTGGATAAGGAGCCAGCCTGCAAACCCAAAGGTTGTTGGTTCAATATAAACCAGTGAATAAAGGTGCTGGCCTAGGAACTCAAAGGTCACTGGTTTGATTCCCAGCCAGGTTGCGAGCCAGGTCTCCAGCCAGGTCCGTAGCTGGAGGCAGATGAAAGGCAACCATACATTGACATCTCTCTCTCCCTCTCTACCTCTCTCCATCCCTCTCTCTGAAAATAATAAATAAAATCTTTAAAAAATGTTTTAAATAAAATAAAATTAGGAACTAGGCATGAATGCTTGCTATCAACATTATTTTTCAACATTGTTAACAATGTTCAGGCAATCTAATAAGAAAAACAATGAAATAAATGGTATAAACTTTTATTAATTTAATTTATTTCACTTAGCATAATGCTCTCCAGGTTCATGCATGGTTTGCGAAAAGGTATGATCTTCCTTTTTATAGCTATGTAGCTTTTCATTATGTCAACGTATGACAACTTTTTTCTCCATTCATCTACTGATAAACATTTGAACAGCTTCCAAACCTTAGCTATTGTTAATAACACTGACTATAGTTGTTAATATATGCAATGAACATAGGGGTGCATATAGTTAAAATTCCATATTTTTATTATACAAGTAGTTAATGGGAATAATTATTTGCAAACTCATTAAATCATACAATTCAAATGTATGAAATTTATTGCATGTAAATAATACTTCAATAACAATGGTAAGGTCCATATTCAGGGTTATAATTGTTGTATAATTGTTGATATATATATCAGTTAATTAGTATATATATATATATACACATACACACACACTTTATATATACTATATACTACTGTATTGCAAATAACTCATATACTATATACTTTATAGTACATAGTACACTATACATATGTTTCATATATACTATATATAATGTTAATATTGTTAACTTTTAAGCTGGGTATTTTTCTATTATAATATTTTGTTGACCATATATTTTTTGTTTTGCATATTTTTATTAATAATTGTCTTTTATATTTGTGAGGTTTTCCTTGAGGCTACTATCATCTTCTAACATTTTCTGAAGTTTGGTCCAATGTTTCTCAACATAAATTTTCACATAAAATTGTCAAATAACATCACTTTCTTTTCTTTTTCTTGAGGACATTCCTCCTGTAGCCATCCATCATCAGGGTTATTCTGCAACTTTTTTTCATTAACATCTGGGAAGATGAAAGAACAATGGTTGAATGTTTTGCAGCCAGAAAGGATTATACCTGAGACTTCTCAAGCAGTGGTACCACTACTGTTATTCTTACTACTTGGCATTTATGATAGAGAAATAAGAAATTTTCCACCCCAATGAATAAAGCAGCTACTCTACTGTGCCTAGCAGGACAGTGAGTACTCCTTTGTGCAGCTGCTTATTATGATGCCCTCTCAACTCCAGGACTCAGCTGGGGGTGTTTGTTTGGTGGCATGCACATCTCTTGTGGAACTATAGACAAGTTTTTTTCTGACAAGGAAAGATTTTAGCTTTCCAGACTATATCTATGTTACATAAAGGCAAACAATAAGGGAGAGGAAGTGACTGCTGAATGAACCAGCCCATAATATCATCCACAATGACAAAGGTAATGTGGCAACACATCTGAAAGAAAATAGCTTTGGGACCCATCTCACACCATTAAAAAATCCAGCAGAAAAATGGACAAAATAAAATTTGACAAAATCCACATAATATAGAAACTTAAATAGAATAAGCTTAATGATAGAATTCTTATGATGAAATCTCAAACTAATTTCTTAAGAAAGAGAGAAAGCCCAAAAACTATAAAAGAAAATATGTTAACTACATAAAAGTGAAATCTATAGATCGCAAAAAAAAAAAAAAAAAAAAAAGGTTAAACATGCCATTGTGACTCACAGCATGACCAGCAGAGCCATGGCAATCCATGACCAACCCATGTCATGGTAAGCACAGAAACTGAGAATAAGTACGTACAAACTAATATAGCAATTTAATATTGCCATGACATCTGAGTGTGTGATTTTGTATTATGTGAAACATAAGTCTGCTATGGATTGGAAATTTTAAAATATGGCCACCAACAAAATACTTATACATGTATAAGCTCTGGAAAAAAGTTATTTGCAATACAGCTGAAAGTATTAAAGTTGATAGTACACAAGAATTATATGCATTAAGATAAAAATGAAAAATAACAGACCAAGGAATAAGCTGTAATTCAGAGAAGTGAAATCCAAATGTGTAATATGTCATTTGAATTTATGACTGTCCAGGGCTATGTTTCTACCATCCAGACATAAAAATTGAGGAGCTATAATACTGATTGTTGATGCAGATATAGGAAAATTTTTACACATTGCTGGTGGAACTAAGGATTGTTAATGCCTTTTCACGAAGTAATCTGATGGCATCCATAGAAATAAAAATAAGTTGAATCTATTCATTGACTCAGCAATATGTATTCCTCCTAGAAACTAATTCCATCAAAACGAAAGCTCCCATAAGTAAACATATCTGCTCAAAGATGTTTATTGCAGTCTCATTCATATTTGCAAAATGCTAGAAACAAAGTGCATATCAGTAACAGGGAAATGGCTGAATAAATTATAGTTTACTCACTTCTGGGAACCTTATGCAGCTATTAAAAGAATGAATTGGAATTATACCAATTACTTTGGCAGGATTTTTATAGTTTGCTTGAGTGAGTAAAACAATATGCAGAGAATGTTTAATATGATCTCACTTTTATGAAACAATAAATGAAAAATGCCAAATATGTTTTTGCACCTATATACGTTGAAATATAATTATGAAAAAAATGGGTAAAAATAAGCCCTGGCTGGTAGCATAGTGGTTAAGGCGCCGGCCTGCAAACCCAAAGGTCACAGGTCCGATTCCCCAGCCAGGGCACATAACAAGGTTGCAAACCAGGTCTCCAGTCAGGTCTGTGGCTGGAGGCAGGTGAAAGGCAACCATACATTGATGTTTCTCTCCCTCTCTGCCTCTCTCCCTTCCCCTCTTTCTAAAAATAATGAAATAAAATATTTAAAAAAAGGGTAAAAATAAAAAAGGTATATGGGGGGTTGCTGGCAAGATGGCAGAGGAGTAAGTGGAGCTACATCAATCTCCTCCCAGGTTGTATCTGGAATTACTTTTTTTGGAGAAAAAGTCAGCTGGAATTACCAACAGAACACCAGCTGAAAAGAAGTCCTATAACCATGGACGAAACAGAAGAGGATGCTCCAGCACAACATGACTGGGAGGAATCACAGAAACATGAGAGGGCTGGCTGGGCCCCCAACAGAGGAAGCAGCTGATGGAATGGAACTGAGGGCTCCACCTGGAAAGGTTGGGTTCTGGTCCCCCAGCTGGGCTGCCCAGCCTACAGCAACACAGTGGAGAGTAGAGCAGCATCCAGCTGAGAAGGGTGGAAAGCTGTGGAGTTTACTAGCCTAAGAGAGCCCTGGAGATCTACAAAGGTGACCACAACGAAAATACATTGGCACCCGCATACCCTGGGCTCCAGCAGAATAGGGCAGAGAGGACTGAAGACACATGGGGAGAGTTTGTGGTGGTGGTTTGAAGGAGAGAAGTGGGGAAGCAGCTGTAGGGATCCCAGTGCTGACTCATTACCCACACTTGGGAGGGCAGACTGCGCTGTGTCAAGCAGCTTCTGTATGAGGGCCCTCATAGCCCTGCCCACTAGAAGCAATCTGCCATACCCAGCAGTGCCTGAGCCTGGCACCCGATTACAATTCTTTGATTTACATCTAAATAAACCTTTCCTGCCCTGCCCTGCCTGAGCATAGATAGATACAATAGTTGGTACCTGAAGAGGTGTCTCTCACCCAGCAGCGCCTGGGCCTGGCGGCTGATTACAAACTCACTGACTTACAGCTGGGTCAGTCAGTCAGCACCGCCCCCCCCACCCCCCCACACACCTGGGAGTAGCAAGTGAGCCTGGTGGCTGATCATGGATCCATTGGTTCACAACTGAGTTGATTTGTTCCACCCAGTGGCCCCTGGGCCTGGCAGATGATCACAAATTCATTGGATTACAATGTAATCTTTTAGTCAAACTGAATGCCATCTGAGCCTGGTGGCTAATCACAGATTTATTGGATTACGACTGGATCTTGCTGTCTAGCCCAGTGGTACCTGATCACAGATTCATTGATTTATATCTGTCCCACCAAGCTGCACCTGAGCTGGTGGCTGATTGAATTATAATTGAACCTCTCTGTCTAGATAGCAGGGCCTGAGTTTGGTAGCTGATTCATTGATTTACAACTCTGTGGGTCTGTCAACCCAAGCTGCATCTGAGTGAGGTGGAGGATCACAGACAGATAGGACTACAACTAAATCAATCCTTCCAGCCTAGCAGTTCCTTAGCTTGGCAACTGATTACAGTCTGATTAGATCACAATGAAACCTAAAAATGGGGAGAAAAAGAAACAGTCCATCACCAAAAGGTAAAGAGTAATCCCCAGAAAGATCACTAAATGAAACAGAGGCAAACAAACAATCAGACATGGAATTCAAAATAATGATGATAGAAAAGCTCAATGAGCTTAGCCAACTCAAAGAAAACTACAAACAACTCCAGGGGAACTACAAACAACTCCAGGGAAGCTACAAGAACTTACTGAGAATTACATCAGCATTAAAAAGGACATAGAAACTATCAGTAAGAGCCAAGAGGAAATGAAGAATACAATTTCTGAATTGAAGAATGCAGTAGAAGGAATCAACATCAGGCTAGGGGAAGCAGAGGATGAAATCAGTGAGCTGGAGGTCGATGTAGAAAAATATACCAAGACAGTGCAAGAGAATGAAAAAAGACTAAACAAGAATAAAGAGATTTTAAGAGAGCTGCAGGACAACATGAAAAGTAATAATATCCATATCATAGGGATACCAGTAAAAGAACAGAAACAAGAAATAGAAAACCTGTTCAAAAAACTAATGATAAAAAATTTCCCTAACTTGATGAGTGAAAATGTTATTCAAGTACAGGAAGCACAGAGGGTCCCAAAGAAGATGAATCCAAACAGATCCACTCCAAGACACATCATAATTAAAACGGCAAATTTCAAAGACAAAGAGGGAGTCTTAAAAGCAACCAGAGAGAAACAGCCAATAACATACAGGGGGCTCTGATAAGGCTATCAAATGATTATTCAACAGAAACAATACAAGGCAGAAGGGAATGGCAAAAAATATTCCAAGTAATGAAAAACAAAGTCCTGCAACCAAGAATGCCCTACCCAGCAAGGCTCTCATTCAAAATGCAAGGAGAAATAAGGAGTTTCCCAGACAAAAGAAGACTAAAAGAATATATCTCTACCAAACCAGCATTTCAAGAAGTGCTAAAGGGTCTGCTTTAAGAAGATGAAGAAACAGAAAGACAGAAAGAGGAACACAAGTACAAAGGGGAAAAATGGCAATAAATAAGTATCAATCAATAATAACTTTAAATGTAAATGGATTAAGTGTGCCAATCAAAAGACATAGGGTAGTTCAATGGATAAAAACATGACCCACTTATATGCTATCTTTAAGAGATCCAACTCAGAACAAAAGATCAACACAGATTGAAAGTGAAGGGATGGAAAAATATATATCAAGCAAATGGACATGAAAAAAAGGCTGGAGTAGCAATACTGATTTCAGAAAAAATAGATTTTATGATGAAGGCCATAAAAAGATACAAAGAAGGGCACTTCATAATACTTAAGGGAATAATCCATCAAGAATAAATAACTATTGTACACATATATGCACCCAACATAGAAACTCCCAAATATATAAGAAAAATCTTGGAGGATTTCAAGGATATAGACAGCAACACACTAATAGTAGGGGATTTTAATACCCCATTATCAATAATGCACAGATCTTCTAAACAAACAAACAAAAAAACACCAAGGATATTGTGGCATTGAACACTCTAGAAAAAATGGACTTAACTGATATATACAGAACATTTCCCCCAAAGAAGAGAAATACACATTCTTTTCAAATGCACATAGGACATTCTCAAAGATAACTACATGGTAGATCACAAGACAAGCCTCCAAAAATTACAGGAAAATTGAAATCATACCAAACATCTCAGATCACAATGGATTGAAACTAGAAACCAGCCTCAAGGGAAAAAAACAAAAACAAAAACACTCTAACTCATGGAGACTGAATAGCACACTTTTAAGTAGGAAATGGGTTAACAATGAGATCAAAGATGAAAATCAAAAAGTTTCTGGAAACAAATGACAATGAATACACAACAGTCCAAAACCTATGGGACACAGCAAAGGCAGTCCTCAGAGGGAAGTTCATAGCAATACAGACCTACTTAAAAAGGATAGAAGATGCTTATGCAAACAACATAACCATAAAGCTGCAAGAACTAGAGGAGCAACAACAAACAAAGCCCAGAGCAAGTAGAAGGAAGGAAATCATCAAGATCAGAAAATAATTAAATAACTTAGACACTAAAACTACAATTCAAAGAATCAATAAGTCCAGAAGCTGGTTCTTTGAAAAAATAAACAAAATTGACAAGCCTTTAACCAGAATCATCATGGAAAGAGAGAGAGAGGACCCAAAGAAATAATATCAGAAATGGCAGAGGAGAAATCACAACTGATGCTTCAAAGGATTGTAAGAAATTACTACAAACAACTATACGACAAGAAATATGACCACTTGGGTGAAATGGACACATTTCTGGAAATGTATAATCTGCCAAAACTGAATCCAGAAGAAGCAAAAAGCCTGAATAGATCAATAACAACTAGTGAAATTGAAGCAGTAATAAAAAATTTCCCAAAGCATGAAAACCCTGGACTAGATGGCTACACAGGTGAATTATACAAGACATTTAGAGAAAAACTAACTCCTGTCCTTCCCAACATATTCCAAAAAATCCAACAATAGGGAAGACTCCCAAACTCTTTCTATGAGGCCAATATTATTCTAATCCCAAAACCAGGGCAAGACACAACTAAGAAAGAAAGCTACAGGCCAATATCTCAGATGAACATAGATGCTAAAATTCTCAACAAAATATTGGCCAACCGGATTCAGCAGTATATTACAAAGATCATACACCATGATCAAGTGGGTTTCATCCCAGGGATGCAAGGATGGTACAACATTCACAAATCAGTTAATGTAATACACCACATAAACAAAATGAAAAACAAAAACTATATGATCATATCAATAGATGCTGAAAAAGCTTTTGATAAAATACAGCAATCATTTATAGTAAAAACCCTCAGCAAAATTGGCATAGAGGGAGCACACTGCAACATCATAAAGGCCTATATGAGAAACCTGAAGCCAATACCATACTCAATGGGCAAAAACTATAAGCTTTCCCCCTAAGATGAAAAACCACACAAGGTTGTTTATTTTCTCCATTTCTGTTCAACATTGTTTTGGAAGTTCTAGCCATAGCTATCAGAGAAGAAAAAAGAATCAAAGGTATCCAAATTGGAAAGGAGGATGTCAAACTGTCATTATTTGCAGATAACATGATAGTGTACAAATAAAACCCAATAGACTCCACCAAAAACTTACTTGACCTAATAAGTAAATTTAGCAAAATAGCTGAATATAAAGTCAATATTCAGAAATCAAAAGCATTTTTGTATACCAATAATGAAATTTCAGAGATAGAAGCCAGAAAACAAATCCCATTTACTACAGCAACAAGAAAAATAAAGTACTTAAGAATAAACTTAACCAAGGAGGTAAAACACCTATACTCAGAAAACTGAAGAAAGAAATTGAGGAAGATATAAATAAATGGAAGCATATATCATGTTCATGGATGGGAAGAATTAACATCATTGAAATGTCCATACTACCCAAAGCAATCTATAGATTAAATGCAATCCCAATTGAAATACCAATGACAGACTTCAGAGATATAGAAAAAATATTTCAAAAATTTATGTGGAGCCAAAAATGCCCATGAATAGCCATAGCAATATTGAGAAAGAAGAACAAGGGAGGAGGAATCACAATACCAGACATCAAACGATACTATAAGGCTACTGTAATTAAAACAGTCTGGTACTGGCATAAAAATAGACATATAGATCAATGGAATAGAATAAAGAATCCAGAAATAAGCCCAGAACTCTATGGTAAACTAATATTTGACAAAGGGGGAAGGAACATAAAATGGAGTAAAAACAGTCTTTTCAACAAGTGGTGTTGGAAGAACTGGACAGCAACATGCAAAAAAGTAAAACTAGACCACCAACTTACACCATACACCAGAATAAACTCAAGATGGGTAAAGGACTTAAACATAAGCAGTGCCACCAAAAGGTCCTAGAAAAAAATATAGGCAGTAAAATTTTAGATATCCTATACAGAAATATGTTTACTGATACTTCTCCAAAGGCAAAGGAAATCAAAGAACAAATAAATGGGACCATATCAAACTGAAAAGTTTCTGTTCAGTTAAATAAAACACCAGCAAAATTCAAAGGGAACCAACTGTATGGGAAGCCATATTTGCCAATGATACCTCAGACAAGAGTTTGATTCCCAAAATATATAAAGAAGTTATGTGACTCAACACCAGGGAGACAGACAGCCCAATTAAAAAATGGGCAAAAAACCTAAACAGACACCTTTCTTGAGGAGGACATACAAAGGGCCCAGAGGCATATGAAAGAATGCTCAACATCACTAGCCATCAGAGAGATAAGATACCACCTCACACTTGTCATAGGGGCAATCATCAACAAATCAACAATTAACAAGTGTTGGCAAGGATATGGGGAAAGGAACCCTGGTGCACTGCATTCCTTGGTGGGAATGTAGACTGGTGCAACCACTATGGAAAACGATATGGAGTTTCCTTAAAAAACTAAAAAGGGAACTGCCTTTTGATCCAGCAATTCCACTACTAAGGCTATACCCAAAGAACGCTGAAATACCAATTCATAAGAGCCTATGGTGGGAATGTAGGCTGGTGCAGCCACTGTGGAAAACAGCATGGGGTTTCCTTATAAAACTAAAAATGGGACTGCCTTTTGATCCAGCAATTCCACTACTTGGACTATACCCAAAGAATCCTGAAACACCAATTCATAAGAACCTATGTACACCTATGTTCATAGCAGCACTATTTACAATAGCCAAGTGCTGGAAACAGCCTAAGTGCCCATCAGTAGATGACTAGATCAAAAAACTTTGGTACATTTACACAATGGAATACTACACAGCAGAAAGAAAGAAGGAATTCCTACCCTTTGCAACAACATGAATGGAACTGGAGAGTATTATGCTGAGTGAAATAAGCCAGTCAGTGAAGGACAAATACCATATGATCTCACCCATTACAGGACAATAATGAGCAAAACTAACAACAAGCAAAACAGAACCAAATATATGAATACAGTGAATAGGCCTTCAGTGGTCAGGGG
>PVIW01012571.1:0-24317 GCA_004026585.1 Noctilio leporinus
TGACTTCTTGAATTTCACTAGTTGTTATTGGCCTATTGAGGCTTTCTGCTTCTTCTGGGTTCAGTTTTGGTAGATTATACCTTTCCAGAAATGTGTCCATTTCATCCAGGTTGTCATATTTTTTGTCATAGAGTTGTTTGTAGTAATTTCTTACAATCTTTTGTATTTCTGAGGTATCAGTTGTGATTTCCCCTCTTTCCGTTCCAATTCTGTTGATTTGGGTCCTGTCTCTCTCTTTCTTGATGAGTCTGGATAAGGGCTTGTCAATTTCGTTTATTTTTTCAAAGAACCAGCTCCTGGTCCTGTCGATTCTTCGAATTGTAGTTTGAATCTCTGAGTTATTTAGTTCTGCTCTGATCTTGATGATTTCTTTCCTTCTACTTGCTCTGGGCTTTGTTTGTTGTTGCTCCTCTAGTTCTTGCAGCTTTGTGGTTGGTTCATTTTTATAAACCTCTCGT
Organism: Noctilio leporinus; assembly: GCA_004026585.1. NCBI lineage: Eukaryota > Metazoa > Chordata > Mammalia > Chiroptera > Noctilionidae > Noctilio > Noctilio leporinus. The sequence goes on from PVIW01012571.1 coordinate 459, forward strand.
AACCTTTTTTGGAAGGCCTGTATTGCTATAAATTTCCCCGAGAACTGCCTTTGCTGTATCCCATAGGTTTTGGGCTGTTGTGTGTTCATTGTCATTGGTTTCCAGGAACTTTTTGATTTCATCTTTGATCTCATTGTTGACCCCTTCATTGCTTAAAAGCATGTTATTCAGTCTCCATGAGATAGAGAATTTTTGGGTTTTTCCCTTGAGATTGGTTTCTAGTTTCAAGCCATTGTGATCTGAGAAGATACTTTGTATGATTTCCATTTTCCTGTATTTGTGGAGGCTTGTCTTGTGATATACCATGCGGTCTATCTTGGAGAATGATCCATGTGCATTTGAAAAGGATGTGTATTTTGCTTTTTTGAGTTAAAGGCTCTGTATACATCAGTTAGGTCCATTTCCTCTAGAGTGTTGTTCAATGCCACATCTCAGGGGATCTTTTGTTTGGAAGATCTGTCCATTATTGATAGTGGGGTATTAAAATTTCCTACTATTAGTGTGTTGCTGCCTATGTCTTTCTGAAAGTCTTCCAAGATTTTCCTTATATATTTTGGAGCTCCTATGTTAGGTGCATATATGTTTATCAGAGTTATATCTTCTTGATGGATTGTTCCCTTAAGTATTATGAAATGTCCATCTTTGTCCCTTTTTATGGCCTTCATTGTAAAATCTATTTTATCTGAAATCAGTATTGCTACTCCAGCTTTTTTTTCATGTCCATTTGCTTGATATATAGTTTTCCATCCCTTCACTCTCAATCAGTGTCGATCTTTTGTTCTGAGGTGGGTCTCTTGAAGACAGCATATATGTGGGTGATGTTGTCTTATCCATTCAGCTACCCTATGTCTTTTCATTGGTGCATTTAATCCATTTAAATTTAAGGCTATTAGTGATTGATATTTATTCATTGCCATTTTCTCCATTTGTGTCTGTATTCCTCTTTGGCTTTCTCTGTTTCTTCATTTTATTTGTTTCCTTATTTTTAGAGCAGACCCTTTAGCATTTCTTGCAATGCTGGTTTGGTAGAGATGTATTCTTTTAGACTGTTTTTGTCTGGGAAGCTCCTTATTTCTCCTTCTATCTTGAATGAAGGCCTTGCTGAGTAGAGTATTCTTGGTTGCAGGCCTTTGTTTACCATGACTTGAAATACTTTTTGCCATTCCCTTCTGGCTTGAATTGTTTCTGTTGAATAATCATTTGATAGCCTTATTGGAGCCCCTTTGTATGTTATTTGTCTTTTCTCTCTTGATGCTTTTAGGATTCTCTGTTTGTCTTTGAAATTTGCCATTTTAATAATAATGTGCCTTGGTGTTGGTCTGTTTGGGTTGATCCTCATTGGGACCCGCTGTGCTTCCTGAACTGGATTCATGTTTTCACTCATCATGTTAGGGAAATTTTCTATCATGATTTTTCAACAGGTTTTCCATTCCTTTTTTCTCTTCTCCTTCTGGTATCCCTATGATAGGGATGTTGTTACATTTCATGTTCTCCTGCAGCTCTCTTAACCCCTCTTCAGTCTTGTTCAGCCTTTTTTTATTTTCTTGTATTGTCTTGGAGTATTTGTCTACATTATCCTCCAACTTGCTGATCTGGTCCTCTGCTTCCTCTTGCCTACTGTTGATTCCTTCTACTGTATTCTTCCATTCAGAAATTGTATTCTTCATTTCCTGCTGGCACTTATTGATAGTTTCCATGTCCTTTTTCATGCTGTTGTAGTTCTCAGTAAGTTCCTTGTAACTTCCCTGGTGTTCCTTGTAACTTCCCTGGAGTTCTTTGTAGTTCTCCTGGATATGTTTACAGTTTTCTTTGATGTGGCTGAGCTCACTGAGCTTCTCTATCATCATTCTTTTGAATTCCTTATCTGATATTCCAGGTGCCTCTGTTACATTTTGTGTTCTTTCTGGGGATTCTTCCTTTCCTTTTGGTGATGGACTGATTCTTTTTTTCCCCTTTTTCGGTGTCTGTTCTTGCTTGCTCTTTATTTATTTATTTATTTTTGTTCTTTCCTTGGGTTAACCTGCATTGCTTCCTTGCCTTAGTTGAGCACCCTTCTGTGATAGGAGATTTGTGGAGTTCAGTGTTGCCATCTCCCAGATTTTCTACACTTGCTGTTCTAGGTGTGTCCTTTATTTGGGCTGTCTGGTTGTATTCTGGGCCTGTGGACATTTAGCAGAAACAAATACAAAAACAAAAACAAACAAACAAACAAAAAACCTGAAAGCAAAAAACTAATCCAAACCAAACAAACAAACAAACAAAAAAAATGCAAAAGGAAAAAAGACATAAAAGCGAAAATAATAATAAGAAGAAAGGGTTTAGGTGGCTGTTCACCCTTAATAATCCCTGACTGGTCCAGGTGGAGCCTGGACCTGAGGGCTTTTAGCAGAGGAATGAAAAAGGAAAGAAATAAAGGGATAAAGTCACAAGAGAAAGAGAAATCAATATTAATAAAGAAAAGGTTTAGGTGTCTGTTCACCGTTTATGGTCTCTGTTTGGTGCAGGTGGAGCCCGGATCAGTGGGTTTTATCAGTGAGAAAAGAAAGGAGAAAGGAAGGAAGGAAGGAAGGAAGGAAGGAAGGAAGGAGAGAATGAAAGAAAAGGAAAGAAAGAAAGAAAGAAAGAAAGAAAGAAAGAAAGAAAGAAAGAAAGAAAGAAAAAGTGGGAGAAAGTCACAAGACAAAGAGAAATTGATATTAATAAAGAAAGATTTTAGGTGTCTGTTCCCCCTTTATGATTTCTGAATGGTCCAGGTGGAGCCAGAACCTGTGGGCTTTACCAGGAAGAAAAGGAAAAGAAAAAGTTAAAAAAAAAAAAAAAAGAGGAAGGAAGAAAAGAATAAAGGGTTTAGGTGGCCGAGGAAGGGAGGAATAATTAGATTGAGGACTGGGAATGGGTTATAGCCACAGAGTCAGTAGACTTTAATTTGAGAGTAGCGGGAGGGTCTTGGGTATTTAGGTGGATTGAGGTATGGGGGGGATTAAGAATATGTAAGAAGTAACTTTTGCAAAGGATATGTTGGGGATTAATAGTTCATATTGCTCTCAGTATAACTTAGGTGCTTGAGATTAGCAGCAATCCCTTTCCTGAGGCTGCCTCTTTTTCTTGGTCAGGACTTTATAGTCTATATTCTAGCCAGTTTTGGCGCGTGGCAGGGCCTCTGATTATCACATTCAGGGCTGATTCTGAGTGTCGGCCCCCAGGTAGGCTGGGCCTTCTGTAGCCTGGCTGGTTGTTAGGGCTGCCGGTATTCTGGAGCCCACAGGGAGCCCCCTCCCACTCCTGGTGGAGGTTCCTGCCCAGGATGAGCACTCAGCACCCCTGCAGATCAGCCAGCAACTTTGCAGGTCCCTGTGATGACTGGCCCCGCCACCGCAGTTCCTGGAGGAGGCTGCCCCTGTCTGTCAACACTGTCCTGGTTCTGCCTTCACTGTCCAGCCCTTCCGGGGTGGGCACCACTCCTCCAAGCCAGCCATCTTTCTGCAGAGCTCTTTAAGCAGCCTATGTGATGAGCCCCTCACAGGCGTGGGCGGTGCTGCCTTTGTCTCAGGCAATGGCGGGTCAGTTGTTCCAGCTACTAGTTCCTGGCTCGCTGGCTGGACGTTTGGAGTTTCCGTGGAGCCTGGGGGCCTGTGTGGTTACGCAGGGCTGGGCCTCCAGTCTTGCAGAGGCTTCTAGCTGCTGTTTCCCCGGTGGCCCAGCAGCACCATTTTCGGCCCTCTCACTGCCCTGGCGGGTGCGGTTCCCTGCTCCCTTGCTCTGGCTTCCTGCGGGACTCTTCTCCTCCACCTCTAGCCCCTCGAGAAGCCTCCTCTCCCTGTTGCTGGATTGAGTCTCTCACACAGTCCCTCCCCTGCAAGAGTTCAATTCTGCGTTCCCTTTGGCGTTTGCCCTCGCTGCCCGCACTTCACTGTTGAGACTTCCAGTTGCCAGGGAGCCCAGAGCTGGCCTCAGTCAAACTCGCCTCCCTGCGCAGAGTCACCACTGCCCAGAGCCGACCTCGGCCTGCCAGCTGGTCGGTCGGGAATGCCTCATGTATTGTCCTGTTGGTCTCCTCTGCCTCTGGGCTATGCTGCCCTATGTCCAGATGCTGCCCGCTCCAATTCCTAGGGTCCTGAAGAAGTCTCATGCTCCCTATCTTGTCCTCTAGCTGCTTTGGAACAGGAGAATACCATCAGCACTGCTTTCTACTCTGTTGCCATCTTCTCTCCTCCCCTCTATGTCTTTTGATTGGTGCATTTAATCCATTTACATTTAAATTTATATTGATTGATATCTATTTATTGCTGTTTTTCCCCTTTGTACCTCTGTTCCTGTCTGTCTCTCTCTCTGTTTCTTCATTTTTTAAAAGCAGACACTTTAGCATTTCTTGCAATACTGGTTTGGTAGAAATGTATCCTTTTCTTTTGTCTGTGAAACTCCTTATTTCTCCTTCCATTTTGAATGAGAGCCTTGCTGGGTAGAGTATTCTTGGTTGCAGGTCTTTGTTTCCCATTACTTGGAATATTTTTTGCCATTCCCTTCTGGCTTGTATTGTTTCTTTTGAATAATCGTTTGATAGCCTTATTGGAGCCCCCTTATATGTTATTTGCTGTTTCTCTATTGATGCTTTTAGAATTCTCTCTTTGTCTTTGAAATTTACCATTTTAATTATAATGTGTCTTGGAATGGGTCTTTTTGGATTTACCTTCATTGGGACCTTCTGTGCTTCCTGAACTTGAGTTATGTTTTCACTCATCATGTTAGGGAAATTTTCTATCATTACATTTTTTAACAGGTTTTCCATTCTTTCTTTCTCTTCTCCTTCTGGTAACTCTATTATATGGATATTATTGCATTGCATGTTTTCCTGCAACTTTCAAAACCTCTTCATTCTTGTTCAGTCTTTTTTCATTCTGTTGCACTGTCTTGAAATATTTTTCTACATTGTTCTCCAACTTGCTGATTCAGTACTCTGCTTCTTCTAGCTGACTGTTGATTCCTTCTACTGTATTCTTTAATTCTGAAATTGTATTCTCCATTTCTTCCTGGCTCTTACTGATTGTTTCTGTGTCCTTGTTTATTCTGGTGTAGTTCTCAGTAAGTTTCTTGTAGTTTCCCAAAAGTTCTTCCTAGTTCCACTGGAGTTGTTTGTATTTCCCCTGGAGTTGTTTGTACTTTTCTTTAGCTGTCTGAGCTCACTGAGTTTCTCTTATCATCATTATTTTGAATTTCATAATTGAGGGTTTGCTTGCCTATGTTTCATTTAGTGATCTTTCTGGGGATTCCTACTTTCCTTTTGGTAATGGGCTGTTTCTTTTTCTCCCTATTTTTAGGTTTCGTAGTAATCTAAGCAGACTGTGATCATCTGCCAAGCTAAGCAAATGCTAGGCAGGAAGGATTGACTTATTTGAAATATTATTGGTTTGTGATCGGTCACCAGGCTCTGATGCTGCTTGGGGTGACAGACCTATTCAGTTGTAAATCAATAAATCAGCTACCAAACTCAGGTCCTGCTGGGCTAGACAGAGAGGTTCAATTGTAATCCAATGGATCAGCCACCAGCCCAGCCACCAGCCTGGTGGGACAGATTCAGATGTAAATCAATGAATCTGTGATCAGCTGCCAGTCTCAAGCACCACTGGGCTAGGCAATAAGATCCAATTGTAATCCAGTGAATCTATGTTTGGCCACTAGGCCCAGAAGCTGCTAGGCTAGACAGCAAGGTACAATTGTAATCCAATGAACCTGTGATTAGCCATCAGACTCAGGTGGCACTGGGCTGGTCTGAAAGATTCTATTGTAATCCAATGAATCTGTGATCAGCTGCCAGGTTAAGGAGCCACTAGGCTATACTGAAAGATTCCATTGTAATACAATGTGTTTGTGATCAGCTGCCAGATCCAGAGAAACCAATGAACCAATGAATCCATGATCAGCCACCAGGTTCACTTGCCCCTATGTGGGGCTGACTGTCTGACCCAGCTGTAAGTCAGAGAGTTTATAATCAGCTGCCAAGCCCAGGCTCTGATGAAGGAGAAAGACTGACTCAGTTGCAAAGCAATGAATCTAGGGTCAGCCAGCAGGCTTTCAGTCCACTGTAAGGGTTGACTAACTAACCCAGCCATAAGTCAGAGAGTTTGTACTCAGCTGCCAGGTCCAGGCACTGCTGAGTGAGAAATTCCTCTCCAGATGCCAACTATTGTATCTATGCACAGACATGTTAGGGAGAGAGAGATTTATTTAGATGTAAGACAAAGAATTGTGATCAGACACCAGGTTTAGGCACCGCTGGGTGAGACAGATTGCTTCCAGTGGGCGGGGCTATGAGGACCCTCAGCCGGCAGCTGCTTGGCGTAGTGCAGTCTGGCTGACATGTGGGTGATGAGTCAGTACCAGGATCCCCACAGCCACTTCCCCACTTCTCTCCTCTAAGCCACTGCCTCAAACTCTCCCCAAGTCTCTCTAGTCCTCTCTGCCCTCCCTCTGCTAGAGTCCAGAGTAGGTAGGTGCCAACGTATTTTCACTGTGGTCACCCTAATAGCTCTCTGTCTCCAGCGCTCTCTTAGGCCAGCAAACTCTATGGCTTTCTGCCCTTCTCAGCTGGAAGCTACTCTCCTCTCTGCAGTATTGCTGGAGGCTGGGGAACCTAACTGGGCTACCAGAACCCACTCTTTTCAGGTGGAGCCCCTGGCTCTGTCCCTTCAGCTGTTGCCTCCAGTGGGGACCCAGCCAGCCCTCTTGCATTTCCACAATTCCAACCAGTCACATTGTAATGAAGCAGCCTCTTCTGTTCTGTCCATGGTTATAGGACATCTTTCTAGATGGTGTTCTGTTGGTAATTCCAGCTGACTTTTTCTCCAAAAACATAATTCCAGATGTGGAATGAGATTGGTGCAGCTCCACTTACTCCTCTGCCATTTTGCTGGAACTGAGAGAACATTTTTATTTTGAATAAAGTTAGGAGTATAGTTCTTTAAAAAGACTTCACTTTTCCATAGTTATTGTTACAAATCAGTGTTTCTTAAACTTCAGCAACAACAAAAATAAGCAAATAAAAATCTTGAAAATAAAACTTTTTTGGTTAGATAAAACTACATAATATTACAGAATATGTATATAATATCACATAATAAGTACATAATAGTACATAATGGAATATACATAATATTAAATCTAGCTACACATTAATATGCACAGTTAATTTTTCCAAAGCATGCAGGTTAACTATGCTGTTCCTAGGTATGGTTTTCTTTGATTTTATCATATTTGGTTTTACCAAGTTAATGACTTTTGTAAATATGTATCTTCCATTAAGGTTTAGAAATTTTCAGACATTAATTTTTCCAATGTATTTTTCTGCCCACTTCTTTTTCCTCATTTTCTTCTACTTTATTGCTGTTGGAATTGGCTTTTTGAAACTTCCCCACTGACCTCTGATGATCTGCTTATTTATTTTGTTCAATCTCTTTCCTTTTCTGCTCTGATTGTATAATTTTGATTGATCTATTTTCATTAAACCTTCTTTCTGTCAGTTCTATTTACTATGGGACTATCCAGTGAATTTACTGTTAGATAGTGTATTTAAGTCTAAAATTTGCATTTTAGATTTTTTTAGAATTTTTAGAATTTTATTAAAATTCATTTTTTAATAATTTGCATGTCTTTGTTGACATTCTGTTTTTTTTCATTCATAATATGTTTGCTTTGACCTCACAAAGCAGAGTTAAAATAGCTGTTTTTGAAGTATTTTTTATATAACTTTTAGCATCTCTATTAGCTTTTGGATCAGCAACTTTTGGTTGTCTTTTATTCTTGAGGTTGGGTCCCATTTTTCTGGTTCAGTATAGGCTAAGTAATTTTATTTTTTATCTTGAATATTATAAATATTTTGTAATGTGAGTCCCAAATTATAAGCTCCAAAGTGTTGGTATGTTTGTTTTTATCTGGCAATTAACTTGGTTAGGCACAAATCTGGGCAGCAACTCAGATATCAGTTAAGCTCTTCAAGCGTTAGTTGTTACCTGCTTGTAGTTTGGCCAGCACAAAAGTGATTTAGGGAACAGCATGGATTTAAGAACTTATCCATAAAATTAGGTACTTCTGATAATCTTTCCTGGAACTTTCCTCTCAATCTTCAAAAACTGTTGTTGCTACTGGAGTGTTTCCTCTGGTTCCAGAAAGATGGTGAGAATTTGAGTCTCATGACATTACAGTTAAAAAAAAAAGAAAGAAAATACTCACTCTATTGGATACTTGCTCCAAATTGTGATGTCTCTCCACAAAAAGCCTTCATGTACTTTTTATTGTTGTTCATTGTCTGCATTTATGGCTATTATTTATGAACATTTTTAGGAACTCATCTCTCTAGGCCAGTTGACAATCTACTACTTGCTAAGGGAGAAAAATCCAGGGAAACTTCTGCTTCCTTTTTATACATTTGCAGCATATTAAAGTTGGGTCCTTGTTGGAAAGTTTTTATATCTTACACTTAAAAAGGAAGTAGTAAATATGTCCACCTGCAAAGGTTGAGAATTTTTCCTGACTCCTTAATTTAAGTGAAGTGTGAAGGCTGGTAATATGAGTTTTACAACCTGAAAAAGAGATGCAGAATTGTATGTTAACTCTTTATTTCCCAACAGACCACATATACATAATTCAATTGTCCTGATGTTCTTGAGGTCCCACCTGGTATGTAGTTTGGCTTGAGGGACATGAATGTTGTCTCTGTTCTTTTTTTCTTGCAAATGTAGCTTAATGTTTATTGATAGGACCAGTGACTTTTGCCAAACATAACCAGCTTCTTTCTAGGCGTTCTGCTATCACAGGCTATGGTCCAGAAAACCAAATTCTTTCTTTAGCACCATAAATACAGCTGAGTAATCACTTTTCACATCTTTCTTTCTTTGTTCAAATTTATAAGCTGGAGGAAAAGATACAAATACACAGTAAAATTAAACTAAGATTAAAAATGCAAATGATGCCCTGGCTGGTGGCACAGTGGATAGGGTGCCTGCCTGCAAACTCAAAGGTTGCTGGTTCGATTCCCAGCCAGGGCATATAACCAGGTTGCAAGCTGGGTCTTCAGCTAGGTCTCCAGCCAGGTCTCTCACTAGAGCCAGATAAAAGTCAACCATACATTGATGTCTCTCTCCCTCTCTCCAAAAATAATAAGTAAAATCTTTAAAAAATGCAAATAATAAATTTCTTTTCAGCATTATAAATTTTATCTATTCATTACTATTTTTGTTTTGTTTTAGTTTCTTTTCTGGGTTGGAAGAATGAGCAGTGGAGACTTTAATGGATATTGTCAGGTTTCTTGCCTAATTTTGTTCTGTGTCTCAGAGTTTCTATCACTCATTCTCCATCCAAAAGAAAGTGGATGACAGTCTTTCAGGGGTGTTATGGAAGAGACTCTTACCCTGAAGTAGTTGGATTTAATGTCCACTCTAAGGCACAATGATGTACTTTGCAATGTATCATGTCACATTAGAAAGGAGCTATTATTTTTACTTAGCTATGTATTTTAGAACTAATAAACCATTGGAATACATAGACATTATTCAAAGAATGAGATGTATACCTTTTATACCATTCTGAAAATCACAAAATTAAAGGAACCTAGATTAATAATAAAGGGCTGATTTATTGCTTTACTACACAAGAAGTCTGCCATTAACCTAACAGAGGCTCCACACAGAAAAATAACTCTTTAGGGGAAGAAGCCAAAGACAGAATTAGCCCTGTGTTGAAAGAGAACCCATTATGGTTGATTTGATGATATTAATGGCCTTTTCCTCCCTTTGCAGTATTGTAAAACCTAAACATTTTATTGGGCTCATATCCATGCCTAAAAGGGAAATATTACATTGCTCTAAACCCTTTGTAAATTTTAGAGCATATGTTATAGAGTAATTTGACTCTCAGACTTTACTGAGTTTAGGGAGCTTCATTCCTTTGATCAGAAGCTGTGAAGTGAGAGCTACTCAGAGCTCCAGATCCTGTCTGCCAACCACTGGCTTTAGTAATAGTTCCTGCTGCCAAGTGGACAGAAACTGATTATTTTCTGGTTCCCAATTTCGGAGTCCTGTATTGTAGGTTAGACTAGCCCATAAAGTTGACTTTGTGTATACAGGGCTCTGAAATGTCATAATCAACACATTTTTCTTCCTGCACATGGCAGCATAAAAGAACATGCTCTATTAATTGATCTGCTGAAACGTTGGTCCACAGGGAAATAAATCTTTCAACCTTTGAGTTATAAGAACTGTAGTTTTCCTAGGGCAGTGCAGACCTTTCAATTTGCTTTTCTGTGTAGAGCCAAACCTTGGTATTCAGTCCTTTCATGTATTCAGGAACACTAGAAACCATTCTTATCTACCTACTATTTAAATAATTATTATAGTTTCTAACATTAGATCCTCCTATCTTGCATGGCCAGAGCACATATCTACAACAATGATCTCATTTAGAAGAACAGTAAAAGTAAACTAAATTAAGGATATGTAGTTGTTCTACTAACCAACACACCAATTACTGAATGATTTCTATTACTGAACAACTGAAAATCAAATTATTGATAAAATTAAAAGATACCCATGATATATTGAGTCATTATGTCTTAAGTTTTCACCCCTCTTTGTATTCAAACTCTTTGTCATGTAATTTTACAAGTCCTCCCACAAATTTTACCTCCTTTACCTCAATTCCTCCCTTTTGGATTTGGTCCATGGATATGAGAGAATGTAACATGGCTAAAGGCAAAAAAGTGATGGTATGAATGGGCTTACTCTCCTGAACTTCTGCCATTAAGAGAAGAACATGCAGCTGGTCCTATGGTGCAAAGAGGCTGATGTACTTCAGGGAGAGCTACATAGCTGTCCTGAAGCAGAGTTCAGCCTAGGTCAGGAGATCCCCACCTGAAACACAGGCTCATGAGCAACCTCTGCTACCAGTTAAGTGTTTCAGCCAATTTTCATTCAGAGACAGAGTGGTGAAGATTTATAAGAAAAATGTGTTTTTTTTTCTACGGGTTTGTGATATTTTATTATAGAGAAGATCTTATTAATGCTGTGTACTTTTGATTAAAATAATTATCACAAGTTCACACTTACTAAAACCCATGTCTTTAACTCATAATGGATCTCCCTAATGCCCTTTTCAGAAACTGAATTACTTTAATCACCTGTAATTCCAAAAATGTGGTCATAAAGTAAAACTAAAATTTTTGAGTTATGAAAATATATGTCACCAATTTTTTAGAAAAGTAAAGGACCCAGAATAAATCATTTTATGGAATTACATAATTAATCATCCACTGAGAAATAATTAGAGAATTCAATGAATGCTGATTTATTTTACCATCTTAGAAACACTAGGTTTAGATTATAAGTAAAAGTGATATATGTCTGAATAGCATACTTCATTCTCTAAAGAGTTCAACACTGCCATTTCACATCAGTTTTTACAAGATTCCATATGACACTGGAAGAAAAATATACTTATTTTAGATGATGGGAGTCTCAAAAGCATTTGTTAACTTAGATATAAAAGAAATATTGGAAATGATGTTGATGTTGACTATTAAATGAAAGCACTTCAAATGCAAGGGGAAATTATCATATCTTTAATCACCCAAAAACTTGTTATGGCTTGTCAACTTAATACTGTGAAAGATAAAATTTTTATTCCCACCTATTCTATTTCAAAACTCTTACCATTTTGTCAAATATTTTCTAAGCTGCGTATTCTCGTTTAGAGGAAGCTCACTGTTTTAAATTCTTAGCACCAGGGAGAGGCCATGGTGGATATACTTGCTCTCATTAGTCTCTGAGCAAGCAAACAAGGATTGTCAAAATTAATGAATGCATCTCCCTGGCAGACAATTTTGCAGCTGTGGCAGGAAACATCTTCCAAAATTCTGTTTGTAACTCAGAAGAGGCCTCCCTGCCCTTACCTGCCCTACCCTCCTGACCAAGTTTAGCGTATTTGTGATTATTCTGGCTTACATAAACTTCCATAATTCTCTCTCCAAATGCATTCTATGGAATCATTGCCAAGCTCATCCATAATTATGCTCTCAGTTTGTGACATTTTCTCATTTTTAGTACCATCTCCAGGCCATTCCCCTGAAACTGGGAATCTTTGGTACTAGTGTGATTATTTTCTTTACATCCTAACATTGTATTCTCTCACCACCATTGAGGAACTTCTAGGTCTATGTGTATATGAGTAAAGAATAGTTTAGGTGAATGCATAAGAAGGAAAACTCAAGTAGATAGAACAAAAAATGAGACTTCTGTCAATGAAGGGAATTGCTTCAAACAGTGATGCTAAATGTTTAAGATATGATTGTGATTCTGGGGGATAGATGACACTGATGGAAACCATAATTAAATCTCTTCAAGGCAGGCACTATAAAAAGAAATATACTTTATATATTAACATGATAATGGTACATGTATTTAGCATTTGGTGATCTTCTAATGTTAAAAATATGTCAACCTTATTCCTGACTAGATATATTCTAAAAATTAAGCATGTCAGTACCCTAAAATTTAGCCTTGCTATCAATTGTATTAATTATTTTATTTAACATGTATTTATTTAAAACCTAGAATGGACTAGATCTGGTCATAGTTGCTAAGGGGATAGTAGAGAGTATATATTTTTTCACTCATGGAGATCACATTCTAGGGGAGGATGTAAACAATAAATAGTAATTATGTTAGGACTCAGGTACATTTGTAGAAAATGCTGTGTATAAAAAGAAATGCAGAGCTTAATGAAGTATATAACACAATCTGACCTGGTGACAGAAAGCAAAGAAAAAGTAATATTTAGCTAGAATGAAATTTCAAAAATAGAGTTAACTAAGTTAGTGAAAAGTTCAGGGTGCATAATTTTCAAGCAGAAAAAAGAGCACCTAAGCTAATGGGAAAATGACACGCCTGTTTCCTGTGGCTGGTGTAACTGAGTACCACACACTGGATGACTTCAAACAGAAAGTTATTCCTCTCACAATTCTGCAGATACGGGCAGAAATAAAATGGAATTTGAGACTTGCTTAGAAAAACAAGAAATGTTTGGCATGCATGATAAATGTAAAGAAGACCCCTAAAGTAAAAATGTTCAGGACATTTTTATCTAACTATTGTTAGTAATGAGAAAAAATAAAGAATAAGCATAGGAAACGTAGAACCTTAATAAAATGGTGAAAGTAAGTTCAAATATATCATAAGCCACATTAATATTATTCTTGCCTCCTAGAAAAAATGGAAATCTAAAGTATTATAATTTTTATAGTTTTCATTCTGACTAGCATTACAAAAGGAAAATGTATTATCAGAGTTGAAGATAAATTGGAGTATAACGGGAAATAAGAATTCAAAGAACATTTCACTGTTTTTGTGGGAATCAAATAGAGTACCATAGGTAATTTAAGGGCATACTTAGAAAGTGGGTTTAATAGTTTATTATATAATCCAAAAGTCAGAAACCCACGTACTCCCAAATTTTACAACCCTGAAGTTACCTTCACCATTGAACTTTTGAAATAACTAGCTATAGGTACCAGTATCCAGAAAGAGACATCTAATTTCTGCATGCAGCATCTCCCAAGATTTGTAAGTAACCAATGTGTCTGTCCTTTAGTGATCTGATCCTCACATCTTGTGTCTTCTGAGTTCTTAGTCTGTATTATATATTCCATGCTCTGAACCTTTATCCCCCACCTTGCCTCAAATATGTCATAAAAGTCATTTCTCTGTTTCTAGCAATCAATAATATCACAAAGCATTTAGTATATCAAATTTTTATTCATAATGGGGAGTCACAAGAACATAATAGAACAGTATAGAATTTAAAACATTAGTCATTCTTTACCTTAAGATTTCCCTCATGTAACAAGTTTAAAACTGGTTGCCGTTACCCCTCAGGCTATGTCCCTAAACCATGTCATATGGCTTTGCCTCTTTTATTCTTACATCTAACCCTCCTTCCACTCTTTTTGTAGGGCAGCTCTACTGTGTACTGCTTTCCTAAAGAGAGAGAAAAAAGAAAACCTTCTTTTTCTCATTGTTTTTATGGATGCAGTTTCATTCTTTCTTTGTACTGACCCTTCATTTTAGATCCAAAAATAGAGCAATCTTTTAACATCCTATTAAGCCTTATATAAAGACATTTTGTAAAATAAATAACAGTTCTTTTCATAAAAGGAAGTCTAAAGTATAAGGGTGGTTCCCAGGTTTCTGCTTGGTACTGTTTATTGCATTGGAAGCATCAAATTGCCAGTGTTTTGGGAGGTGGAGGAAGAATTGGAATTATGAGTTCCATTTTAAGCATATTACACTTAAGGTGCCTGAGCAAAACCCATTTGAACAGAAAGTTGAGGAGGAAACTACGCACATAACAGTGTAGCTCAGAGAATTATGCACTCTAAAATTCCTTTTAATATAGGTAATAATCTACGTAATAAATACAGAAGATAGTACACTGTAAAAGAACAGCATTCAGTAAGCCATACTCCAGAATTCAGAATTTGACTAGATAAAGAGCAGGAGGGCCTAAGATGTTGCCAGAGAGACAAAGCAAAATCCAAGCATTTCTAGTGATGATGGAATTCGAGTGAGGCAGGGCTGGGAAAAAGTATTTTTCAAGAAATTTCTGATTAACAGTATGTGTCAGTTGTTCCTTTGGGGTCCAACAAAGAAAGATAAAGATGATTTATGAAGCATAATTAACAACTTTTAAAATTTTTTAATCAAATTTTATTTGCTGTGCTAGCAGCCTGACTTCCTGACATAATTAGCAACTTTTAATCATAGTTTCAGGGGAGATATTAGTGGAAGTCATGTTGGAATGAATTTACTTAATGAGGTGAGAATACAGAGACTGAATACATTACATCAAATTTTCTAGTTTAGCCTTTAGCAAAGGAGTGGATATGGGTTCAAGGAGGAACTCCATGAACAGGAGACTCTTAAACAGAGAGACTTGGTCACTTTCTTTTTTAATTATGTTTAAAAGCTAATCTAGAAAGAAGTGGGTAAGATGATGAAAAATTTTTTTAAAGTTAGCAGGAAGGGGATAAAAGCTCCTGACAGAATGTATATGCCATCTGAGGCTGCAGACTGAACAAGCTTTTATATTTATTTGAGTAAAATTTTAAACAATTATACACACACAAATCTTATTCTATTAAATTAACTAAACAAAGGTGCACAGATTAGTGAAAGGCAAATTATCTTGGCAAAAGCTTTTAATCTTTTGTATGTTATTTATTTATTCATTTAAGCAGTAAAACATATTTTAAGTAGGAGGTGTAATAAAACAATTTCATTTCTCTGTCCCTGAAATGAGCAGCACATTAGTTTCTTCTAAATTTTCTTATATTCAGTTTTTAATGCTTGTAGTTTTCCATCTCATTGTTGTACAAAATATACTCTGAAAAAATGTTGGGTTTTATTCAAATGAAAAATATCAATTCAGAACTGTTAAGACATAATTTAATCAGCAATGCAATGCCAAATTCCTTACAGTCTCCATCATGTTTCAATCAGCAATGTTAAGTTAATAACTACTCTTTGGAAGTGAGAAATGTGAAAGATTACTTGACAATCATATTCAATGGATAACTTCCTTTTTGGAATGTGTTTGTATAAAGAAACCATGGAAAAAATTAAAATAAAATAACATTCAAAATTTCTGGGGATTAGGATGTGTACATCTGTTGGAGGGTCTTATTCTACCTACCAAAGTCTTTGAGAAGTACATTAATTGGGACCCTGGCCTGACAGCTCAGTTGGTTAGAGCATTAACCCCCCGCCCCAAGTACGTCAAGGTTGCAGATTTTATCAATGGTCAGGACACCTATGAGAAGCAACCAATGAATGCATCAAAATTGGAACAACTAGAGAAATCATAATGCAAAATATTTAGGAGAATTGGTTAAACTTGTCCCTTCCCTTGACAGCTGTGAGAAATTAATCCCAGGTCATGGAGCATGAGGCAAAACATTCTGAGACCTTTTCTTCTACTCCTGATTGCTTGCTGTATTACTGTGTTGTATATTTCATATTATTAAAATGTAGTATTTAAGTTATTTTACACTAATATTTATTTGAATTTGGGTACTGTTTTGGTATACTGAAAAATGTTGAGTGATATTTTTAATCATGTTTTCCTTTGTACCATACTATCTTGCTCATAATTTAGGCTTTCTGGTTTTAACTTTAAGATCATATATTTATTATTCACAGTCTAATTTTTATCACTTTGAAATATTATATTTTGTATTATACACCTTTAACTTTCTAATATCTTTGGATTATTATTTTGTTTAGCTTCTTGAACTATTTATCTTAATTTTTATTTATTTATTTTAATGTTCATTCTTTAGCTTTATAAGTTATCTAATTGATTTCTAAAGGTTTTTAAAATTTACTTTTTTTTTTTGTGGTGGAGGTATTAGAGGTTTTGTGTTTTTTGTTTTTGTTTTTTTTTAATTTTATTGTTGTTGTATTGCATCCATCCCCTTTTTTCTCCTCTCTGTCCCCCTCCCCACCCACCCATAAAATTTACTTTTAAACATTAGAAATATTTGCAGGTGAAAGGCGATCATATATTGATGTTTCCCTCTCTATCTCTCTCCCTTCCCTTCTCTCTGAAAATAACAAATAAAATCTTTTTTAAAAATGTTTAAAAACCAACAGAAAAACATTACTATTTTATTTCTTATCCCTTTTATTTTGGCCCCTAATATATACTATTAGTAGTCTTTAATTTTTACCTTACTGATTTTATTGTTATAATTTTGCCCTTGCTATAAATGTACATTTTTGTACTTCTATTTTAATACATTTCTACTCTTTTAATTTAAAATATTTTAAATCCAATTTCAATCTTTCTTCTAACTTGAATCTTGAGTTTTAGTTTATAATTTTAATATTTTAACTTATCCTCATCTTTTAAGGCTAGTATAAAACAATGATTTCAGGGTGGGGAGTGGGACAGAGGGAAACAAAATGGGGATGGATGTAATACAACAACAATAAAATAAAAAAAAATAATTTTAGATGAATGGATAAAGAATATGTGATATATAATAGAAGATTATGAAGCAATAAAAAGAATGAAATCTCATCATTTGCAACAACATGGATGGATCTAGAAGGTGTTATGTTAAGTGAAATAAGTAAGGCAGTGAAATACATACCTTATGGTTTCAGTTATATGTGGAATCTAAAAACAAAACAAAATGAAACAAAATGTACAAACAATATAAAAACAGACTCATGGAAACAGAGAACAAAGGAATGATTACCAGAAAAGAGAGGCTGTGGGGTAAGTGAAAAAGGGAAGGAGTTTATAGTCAACAATATTTTGATAGCTTTGCCTTGTAACAAATACTAGAATAAGTGAGGTAATCACAATGTAATATACAAAACTGTTAAATCACTATAATGTGCACCTGAAACTAATATAAATAAATATAAGATTATATACCAACTATATTTAAATAAGAAAATAAAATTTAAAAACTTAAAAACAACATCATAGTTTCTGTGATAGATGTGGAAGTCCCAAATGATGGCTGAGATGTGTTTTCAAATTAATGCAATCCTACATTAGGAGTAATGTAGAAGAGGAAGTGATTAATTTTGACTAATGAAACACAAGTAGGCATCAAAGGAAACAGTATTTCAAGTACAAAGGAGAATCTACTTTATTGAGGTCTTTCTAGGTGTCCAGCATGATTAAAATACTTTACTCTTTATCTTCCTAACAATCAAGTGTAGTTGCTATTATTATACCTAATTTACAATTAACTCAACTGAAGTTTCATGAAGACTAATTTTTCCTGGATTGTCCAGCCAGTAAAAAATAGACAGCATGTCCATTTGATTAATATCTCACTCCTTTACATCATATTAGCTCATTGAAATGGTGGACCAGGCATTGACAGAGAGCCACTGTGACCTAAGAACTACTGGGTGAACAAAACAAGAACCAACTAATGTACCAACTGTGAGGAAAATGACCTTCCTCATAAAAATATATTTGAAATAATATGAATGCATTTTCCTTACTCTTTTAAGGTGATCTTGAAAAGTGAAGGGCTCACCTTTCTTAACTTACTCCATAATTGAAGTATTTTACACTGAGAAGAAAAATTTCACATAAGATGTCTTCTAGTAACCATTTTTTCTCTTATTAAAATTCAAATGTTTAATCTCATTCACTAACATTGATAGAAACTTTCTCAATAAAGTAACTACTAATTGGCATCTTATCACCTTAAAATGCTCCTGGAAAATAAATTTCATGAAATCACTGGATTTGTTATGCTTTCATTTAGAATTCTGAACTACTACTACTGTGTTCCTTAAGCTTTCCACTAATTTATAAACACTCTTGCTGGCCACAGAGTATTTGTACTGTATATGCCAGACTTAATTCAACAAAGAGCCTGAATTTGTTTTTCAGTGTTTTGAAAACTGCATAAATTTTGATGATTGACACTCAGGGTATGATTCTTTTTCCTGGACTGAAAAATAAATTAAATCTTTCTACTTTTGAATAACAAACACCCACATTTTAAACAGAGTAAGAGGGATTTGGTTATTTGTTTTTCAAAGTGAATTCACTATTAGAAAGTAGAGCTAGAAGAAACAACCTTTTGTGTTCATTTGACTTAAAAATTTCCCAGGAAAGATAGTAGTGACTTGTGTTAATATTCTTAAGAGTTTCTCTAATATTATCAATGCATTCTTCTTGACCAAATCAAATTAGAGGGGAGCTTCAAATCTTTTATGATATTACTAGGTGGGTTAACTTGTTCATTAAATAGCATACATGACTGAAGCTATTAAGTTATATAGTTTGAATCCTATTCATGTTACACCTTTGATATATTAGTCACATATTCCCATGTGACTATTATCTACATTGTACTGATCATTAGCTGATTTTTAAACAGTTTTAGTACTAATAGCTTTTATCTTTAATATTGGGATCACAAAATATTTCAGATAATTCAGTAGATTTCTTAATTAATTTTTCACTAACAAACAAAAGGCAAAGCTTTTTACAATGCTTAAATAAATCCAGGCCCTGGGTGGTGGCTCAGTGGATAGGTGCTGGTCTGCAAACCCAAAGGTCGCTGCTTTGATTCTCAGCCAGGGCACATAACCAGGTTGCAAGCCAGGTCTCCAGCCAGGTCCATAGTTGGAGGCAGGTGAAGAAGGCAATCACACATTGATGTCTGTCACCCTCTCTGCCTCTCTCCCTTCCCCTCTCTCTAAAAATAATAAAATAAAAATTCATACAAGGCAGGTAGTGAAAAGCCATATGCAGTTTAGGTAAAGCAGTAAGGACTGTCAAAAATAATTTTAAAATGTCACAAATATTATGATAGTAAATCATGAAAAAAAGTACCTGTCAGATAATAGGAAACACATATGGAAAATAAACCACATTTAATTAGATAAAAAGGTCATCCAGTATTTTTAAATTAAGAAAGTTAACTTTGATTCAATCACATTATATTTCCTTAGTTCATGGTTCTAGTAACGGCCCTAGATACTCTTTGATTACTATTCTTTTTCTTTAGTTTGGCTTTAAAAAAATAATGTTTTGCCCTGGCTGGTAGCACAGTGGATAAGGTGCCGGCCTGCAAACCCAAAGGTCGCTGGTTCAATTCCCCAGCCAGGGCACATAACAAGGTTGCAAGCCAGGTCTCCAGCCAGGTCTGTGGCTGGAGTCAGGTGAAAGGGAACCATACATTGATTCTCTCCATCTCTGCCTTTCTCCCTTCCCCTCCTTCTAAAAAATAATAAAAATTTTAAAAAATAATGTTTTGTCCATGTATTCTCTGAGTTGATTCATGGGGTTAGGAGGAAAATACTTGTAAAAAATTGCAAAGGGGTGGGTGGGTGGAGGTAGAAGAGGGTATGAAGGGATAAATAGTGATGAAAAAATAAAATTTAACTTCATAAAAAAATCATCACTACTTTCAGTACAGATAAATTAAAAAGGGCCAAAATGAGCATTATTAAGCTACTAGTTAAAAACAAAACAAAAATGCCTAAGTAAGCAACAATACAAAAAGTAAGCAGAGAGCTAGTAAAAGCCATCTGCCTTAATCACTTATCTGATCTCCCCCTGCTGGTCCTTAATCAGAATAATTCCAAGATAGAGAAGCTGGCAGCCTGGAGCATCGTTCCTTACTTATCTCAAATGATGACTTGACTTCACTGGGTGTCCCCTTCAAACTCTAGTTCTGAAATTGATGTGGAGTGTAGTAAGGAAAGAGAATATTAGCGCTAATGTAGGTATCAAGAATCATCTGAGAAAGATAGGTGTAAATGGATTTGTCCAAGCACCTGTGAGGATGTCAGCTCCACAGTGATCCCTCAAAGCCTCTGGTCTGCATCAGGACTTCTTAAGGTCATTGGATTAGAGCTGGGGAAAGAGAACCTCTACTACAACTTCATCAGAGTTGTCCTTTTGTTGCAATTTGGGTCCATTATAGCTTTTTAAATATATAAAGCATTTATTTTATGACATATTAATTATAAATGATAAAAAATATCAAACTATTCAGTGGGCATGGGGAAAGGGGTCAGGGGGAGGGGGGAGAAGAGGCAAAGAAGGGGAGCAATTTAGTCAAGAACCTAGTATGGGAGAACCATGGATATGCACAACAAGTGGGATTGACTTTGTAGGGGAGTGGGTGGGTGGGGAAGGGGACAGAGGGGAGTAAAAAGGGTATGGATATAATACAAAAACAATAAAATTAAATTTTTAAAAAAGAAGAAAAATCAAACTAGCTTATATCTCCTTCTCCTTGTTGCTACTACACATAAAAGGAACAGGCATGGATGACTCATTTCAGCCTGGCAGGACCCAGGGTTTCACAAAGGATTCTTTATAGCTTGAAGTTGGGCATTCCTCTGATAGACTTCATTTTTAAATAAATAAATGATTACAGGCAGTGGAAGATTTACATCACCTGTAGAATAATGGTCCCAAATTGAATAGGATGCCATTTCTCAATTAGTCCAATAAAATTTCTGAGGATAACAAATTGTTCTAATTTGAATAATTTGCCCATTCATGCCCCAATACCTATAATCATACAAATAGAGTACTCTGATTGGTAGCTTATGGCATATACCCAAATTTGTGTATCTCAGAGAGCGAGAGCTCACTACAATTGAAACAAAGTAAGCACAAAAAGAAAGGCACTCAATATATCCTTAAATGAATATAACATCAGTTATAGCAATTTCCCTACTTATGTTTCACTTGATTTATTTTGGCCATTCCTTTAATGATAAACAGTTTTAGACATTGGTATATTTCTAATTTTTTTGCCTTTTTTATTATTATTCTTTTATAGTTGTCCCAATTTTTCCCCTACTCCTTTCTCCTGCCCCACTTCTTGCTCCAACAGTCAATCCCCACACTATTGTCCATGCCCATGGGTCAATTTGACATGTTCCTTGACTAGACTCTTCTCCTTCTTTCTCCTCTTCTCCCTCTTCCCCCTTCTCTTCGGTCTCTGTCAATCTGTTCCTTGTTTCCATGCTTCTGGTTCTTTTCTTCTCATTTACTTGTTTTGTTCATTAGGTTCTTGTTGTAGGTGAGATCATATAGCATTTGTTTCCACCTCCAGGCTTATTTCACTTAGTATAAGATACTCCACTTCCATCCATGCTATCATGAAAAGTAGGAGTTGGCACTTAGGCTGCTTCCAGCACTTGGCTATTGTAAATAGTGCTATTATGAACACAGAGGTGCATAGGTTCTTTTGAATTGGTGTTTCAGGATTCTTCAGGTGTAATTCCAGCAGCGAAATCACTGGATCAAAAGGCAATTCCATTTTTAGTTTTTTCAGGAAATGCCATACCATTTTCCATAGTGGCTGTACCAGTCTGCATTTCCACCAACAGTGCGCTAGGGTTCCCTTTTCTCCACATTCTCTCTAGCACATGATGTTTGTTGATTCATCAATGATGATCATTTTGACCTGTGTGAAGTGATATCTCATTGTGGTTTTAATTTTCATCTCTCTTATGGTTAGTAATGTTGAGCATTCTTTTTATATATTTATGGAACCTTTCTATATCCTCCTCAGATAAATGTCTGTTCAGATCCTTTGCCCATTTTTTAATCGGATTGTCTGTCTTCCTGAGGTTGAGTTATATGAGTTCTTTATATATTTTGGAGCTCAAAACCTTGTCCAATATGCCATTGGCAAATATGTTTTCTCACATAGTTGGTTAGCTTTTGTTTTAATGATTTTTTTTTTTTTTTTTGCTGTGTAGAAGCTTTTTTTAAAAAAGATTTTATTTGTTATTTTTAGAGGGAGGGGAAGGGAGAGAGGCAGAGAAGGAGAAAGACATCAATATATGGTTGCCTTCTTCACCTGCCTCCAGCTACAGACCTGGCTTGCAACCTCGTTATGTGGGAATCAAACCTGCAAACTTTGGGTTCACAGGCCAGCATCTTATCCACTGAGCCACCAGCAGAAGCTTTTTAATTTGATGTAATTTCATTTGTTTTTTCTTTCCTATATGCCCTGCCTGTATCAGCAAAAATATTGCTGCATAGAATATCTGAAATTTTACTGCCTATGTTTTCCTCTATAACTTTTATGGTATCATGTCTTATATTTAAGTATTTTATCCAGTTTTAGTTTATTCTGGTGTATGATATAAGTTGATAGTCTGCTTTAATTTTTTCTGCATGTACCATTTCAGTTCTCCCAATACCATTTTGTTGAAAAGGCTATTTTTACTTCATTTTACGCTTCTGCCCACTTTGTCAAATATTGCTTCTCCACAGGGACCTGGGTTTATTTATAGACTTTCTATTATGTTCCAGTGACCTACATGTCTGTTCTTATGCCAGTACTAGAATGTTTTGATTATAGTGGCCTTGTATTATAATTTGATGTCAGGTATTGTGATTCCTCCTATTTTGTTATTCTTTCTCAAGATTGCTAAAGCAATTCATGGTCATATTTGGTTCTATATTTTGAAATATTTATTCAAGGTCTGTGAAATATGTTATTGATATTTTAATGGTAATTGTATTGAGTCTATAAATTGCTTTGTGTAATATGGCCATTTTAATGATGTTAATTCTTCCAATCCATGAGCCTAGTATAAGCTTCCATTTATTTGTATTGTCCTTCATTTCTTTCTGCAGTTTTCTAAGTACAGTTCTTTTAACTCCTTGGTTAAGTTTATGCCTAAGTATGTTATTTTTCTTGTTGCTATAGTAAATAGATTTTTTTCTTATTTCTATTTCTGACATTTTATTGTTGGTGTACCAAAATGCCTTTGCATCCACTATTTTTCCATATTCACTTATTAGGTCAAATAGTTTTATTGTGGAAGTTATAGGTTTTTCTATGTCCACTATAATGTCATCTGCAGATGATGACAGTTTTATTTCCTCTTTTCAATTTGGATGCTCCTCATTTCTTTTTCTCATCTGACTGCTGTGGCTAGAATTTCCAATATTATATTGAATAAAAGTGGTGAAAGTGGGTACCCTTGTCTTGTTTCTAGTCTTAGAGTGAAAGTCTTTAGTTTCTGCTTGTTGAATATGATGGTGGCTATAGGTTTCCTGTATATGGCCTTTATTATGGTGAGGTATGCTCCCTCTATTCCCACTTTGTTGAACATTTTTATCAAGAATGAGTGCTGCACTTTATTAAATTTTTTTTAGCCTCTATTAATATGATCATCTGATTTTTTGTCTTTCATTTTGTTTATGTGATAAATTATGTTTACTGATTTGTGAATATTACATCATCCTTGCACTTGGGACGAATCCCATTTGATCATGATGTGTAATTTTTTTTTA
>PVIW01012572.1:0-16223 GCA_004026585.1 Noctilio leporinus
TAAGCTGCTCCCCTTCCTTGCCTCTGCCTCCCCCCTCCCCCCAACCCCTTTCCCCCTGACCACTGAAGGCCTATTCACTGTATTCATATACTTGGTTCTATTTTGCTTGTTGTTAGTTTTGTTCATTATTGTCCCATAATGGGTGAGATCATATGATATTTGTCCTTCACTGACTGGCTTATTTCACTAAGCATAATACTCTCCAGTTCCATCCATGTTGTTGCAAAGGGTACAAGTTCCTTCTTTTTTTCTGCTATATAGAATTCCATTCTGTAAATGTACCAATGATTTTTGATCCAATCATCCACTGCTGGGCACTTAGGCTGTTTCCAGCACTTGGCTATTGTAAATAGTGCTGCTACGAAGTTATTATTGACAGATACTTGTTCATTGCCATTTTCCCCCTTTGTTTCTGTGTTCCTTTTTGTCTGTTTCTTCATCTCTGTAAATCAGACCTTTTAGCATCCCTTACAATGCTCATTTGGTGGCAATGTATTATTGTAGTCTTCTCATGTCTGGAAAATTCCTTATTTCACCTTCCATTTTGATTGAGAGCCTTGCCAGGTAGGGAACTCTTGGTTGTAGGACTTTGTTTTCCATTACTTGAAATATTTTTTTTGCCAGTCCCTTCAGGCTTGTATTGTTTCTGTTGAGAAATCATTTGATAACCTTGTTGGAAGCCCTTATATGCTATTTGTTGTTTCTCTCTTGATTCTTTTAGGATTCTCTCCTTGTCTTTGATATTTGACATTTTAATTATGATGTCTATGTGTTGAAGCATGTGTTTAATCCTTCTGTAAGTACCTTATAGCTTTGCATTTATATCCCACTCATATAGAATCACAAGATTAGCCATAGTGAGAAATTAGGATTTGCTCAGGTCTTTTCTGAGCACATTCATAGTAATTTACATATGCATGGTTTTCTAAATGTCCAAGAATATGTTGTACCTTTTAAAAGTCCCATATAGATATTTTTTGAAAGATATTTTTCTTTTTTTAATTTTATTGTTGTTGTATTGCATCCATCCCCTTTTTGCTCCCCTGTCCCCCTTCCCACCCACCCATTCCCCCCAAAGATATTTTTTCTTAATATTTTTTTGTCAGCCAAATCCTTTTTCTTGACATTTTTAACTTCTGGAGGATTCTTATTTCCATAACTTATGACGCTTCTTTTGTTTTCAAAACCATTAAAGTAGCATCTTCAAATTCATTTTTCTCCTCTCCTCTACCTTACCTCTCTCCCCTCCTCTCCTTCTACCTTCTCTCCCCTCCTCTCTCCTCTTCTCACTCCTTTGTCCTGTGCTTCTGTCATCACATTTCCTTCTGTATGACTCTGACCATCCTTTCTTAGTACCCTAGTGATTATAGTAGGCTTAATTGGAAGTCCACCCATCATCCCAAAGTCTTTAACTTAATCACATAAGCAAAGTCTCTTTTGACATACATATAAGGTACATAATTCACAGGTTTTAGACATTAGTACAAAATAAACACCTTTGACATGAGGTACATTATATGTCAATTGCATATGAATTTATATTTTAATTCTATTATGATCTCACAACATACTTTATATGGTTTTTATTCTTTTTAATTATTTAATTGTATTTTATTATCAAACTTATGTCCTATTCTTGGTGAATTTTTCATAGACACTTGAGAAAAATATGTATTCCTTATTTTGTTGTTGAAACAAGTGTTCTATAAATATCAATTTAGTCAAGTTGATTGACAGTGCTAATCTGGTCATTTATATTCTTATTGATTTGCTGTATACTCATTCTATATTTAGGAAGAAACAGTTTTAATTACTCCAAATATAATTGTGAATTTATCAGATCTATTTATGCTTACTTCTAAATTTGTAAGTTCTATTGTTAGGTGTACATACATATGAAGTTATTATAGCCTCTTGAAATATGATCATTATATAGCATATTGTTAAAACCCCAAAATCATTACTTATCTACTTTTTATGAAAGTATGGGTTGGCTAAAATTTTTGTTTAGATTTTTTTGTAAAATAAAATATAATTTTCATTTTCATTAATAGCTTTATTGATTTGGATATTTTGTGTTTGTTGACTATCTGCTGCATAGTATTAAAATTGATTGCTTTCAATATTTCAATTTGATTGCTATCAACTATAACTGGTCTACTGACCATAGTGTATCATTAAGAGAGAAATCTCCAGCACAAAACCACAATACTTTTGACGCACTTGATTAGCCACAGCACCTTCTCCAAACATTGAGCAAACCTTCCCATTTCAGTTACATTTTTACCTTCTTTGTAATAATACAGTGCATTATGATGAAAATGTTGCTTTTCTTCCATCTTCAATGTTAAAATAGCTACACAAAAATTCAACAATTTTGATTTTTTAAAAAGTGAACATTGATACAACAGCTATCAACATACAATCTAACAAAATTATTTTGAATAAAATTAAAGACAACTAAGGGCTACTAGAGCCATCTTATGGCGGGGGGGGGGGGGTGAACTTTTTGGCCAACCCAGTAGTAAAGCTACTTCAGCTCCACTTATGTTAGCATTTTGTGTATATTACTTCAGTTATTTTCAATCTATCTCTTCATGTATAAAAATGGGTATTTTTTGTAGCAAGAGTAGAATTGCTTCATTTTTAAAAAATATTTTATTTATTATTTTTAAAGAGAGGGGTAGGGAAAGAGGCAGAGAGGGAGAGAGACATCTATGTATGGTTGCCTTTCACCTGTGTCCAGCTATGGATCTGGCTGGAAACCTGGCTTGCAACCTGATTATGTGACTTGGCTGGGGAATCAAACCAGCAACCTTTGGGTTTGCAGGCCAGTGCCTTATCCACTGTGCCACCAGTCATGGTTAGAATTACTTCTTATTCTTTGCTGTTCAACATGTCTAGTTCCATCTTTTAACTTCTTCATTAGAACATTTACACTTATAGTGATTGTTGAAGAAAACACAAATACATGCCCATAACATCACAAGCAATATTCAGGTTCAACATAATCCCTATGAAAATCCCAATGGTATATTTCTCAGACATAGAAAAGGCAAACCAAAAATTTGTATGGTATCACAAAATACTCCAAATAGCCAAAGCAATCTTGAAAAAGAATGAAACTATATTAATAAAAACAATATAATTTTTGAATAAAGATAGGCATATATAATAATAGCAATGGAACACAATAGAGAACCCATAATATATTGGCACATATACAGTTAAATAATTTACTTCAATGGAGCAAATTTCCCATATACAATGGGAAAAGAACAGTCTCTTTAAGATGGCATTGGGAAACATACAAAATAATAAAACAACTATTACGTTACACCATACACAAAAATTAACTAAAGAAACTGATGAATGACTTAAATGTAAAACTTGAGACAATAGAACTTCTACAAGAAAACATAGGTTTTTGACACTAGCAATGATTTTTTTGTGTGTCTGACTCCAAAATTAAAGACAATAAAAGCAAAAATAAACAAATGGGACTATTTCAAAAAAAAAAAAAGTTTCTTGCAGCAAAGGAAATCATCAACAAAATGAAAAGACATCCTACCTAATGGGAGAAAACATTTGTAAATCATATATCTGTAATCAAAGATATATAGAGAACTCATACAACTCAATAGCAAAGATGCAATCCAATTTTTAAAAATGGGCAGAGAATCTGAATAGACATTTCTCTAGAGAGGACATTCAGATGGCCAACAGACATATGAAATTAAAATTCACAACACTAATCATCAGGAAGATCTAAATTTAAACAATGATATATCACCTCATGCCAGTTACAATGACATAATAAAGACACAAGAAATAAGAAATGTTGTTGAGGATGTGGAAAAAGAGGAATTCTCATGCATTGATGGAGGGAACATAAATTGCTGCAATTACTATGGAAAACAGAATGGAGGTTGTTCAAAAAATTATAAATAGAACTTGTATCATATGATCCAGTATTTCCACATATGACTATTTATCCAAAGAAGTCCTATACACTAACTTGGAAAGATATATTCAGCCCTATGTTCATTGCAGCCTTGTTTACAATAGCTTAAAAAAACAAAAAACAAAAAAAAAACTAAGTGTCCATCAATGGATGAATGAATAAAGAAGATAAAGAAGGAATAATATTTAATTCATAAGGAAGAATGGTATCTGTCATTTGCAACAACATGGATGGAACTTCAGGACATTATGCTGAGTGAAATAAGTCAAACAGATAAAGACAAATATTGCATGGTCTCACTTGTGAGAATCTAAAACAAAGCAAAACCAAGTTCAGAGATAAAGAGAAGAAACTCATGGTTGTAAGAGGAGGGGATTGGTGGTTGAATATAGTAGGGGAAGGGACCAAAAGATACAGACTTCTACTTATAAAGTAATTAAGTCATTGGGATGTAATGTACAACATGATGATTAAGTTAATCATATTATATTGCATATTGGGAGGTTGCTGAGAATTAATCTAAAATTTCATAAATCACAAGAAAAAAATGTTACTATGTATTAAGGATGAATGTTAACTAGATTTACTATGGTGACCATTTTTCAATATATAGAAATATCAAGGAGGAAAGATGGTGACAGAGTAGAGAGCAATGCTAATGGTGCTCTTGAGTACCATAGCAGCTGGAGGATAGGATAGAGAGAATGAAATGTCTACAGGTCCCTAAGAATTGGAGCAGTAAGCATTTCGTCTCAGGAGAGCACAGTCCAGAGGCAGCAGAGACCTACAAGAGAGTAGATGAGACATTTCCAAACCAGCTGGAGGGCCAAGGTCAGCTCTGGGCAGTGGCAGCTCTACCCAGGGGAGCTTCTTTAACTAAAGCCAGCTCCAGGTTCCCTGGAGACTAGAAATCTGAGCAGTGAAGTGTGGGCAGTGAGGGCAAATGCTGGAGGGAACAAGGAATTGAACTCCTGCAGGGGAGGGACTGTGTGAGAGCCTTGCTCCAGAGGCTGAGAGAGAGGAAGCTACTCACTGGGCCAGAGGCAGAGAAGAGACTTGTGGGGAGCAGGAGCAGGGGAGCAAGGGGGCAGGGAAGTGCAGCAGCCTGATCAGCGAGAGGGCTGAAAATGGTGCTACTGCACCACTGGGGAAAGAACAGCTTGAAGCCCCTGCGAGGGGGTAGGCCCAGCCCCACGCACCCACACTGGGCCCCCAGGCTCCTAAAGAAACTCCAAACTGCAAGCCAGGAACTTGCAGCTGGTGCAACTAGTGCACGCATTGCAGGCAACAAAGGCTGTGCAGCAGATGCTCTGGGGAGCCAGGCCCACATCACAGAGGTGGTGGTGAAGGACTCCTCAAGGAACTGGACTTCCTGGAGAGTTGGCCTTTGCCCACAGGAGCCAGGCACTGTTGGCACATGGGGGTTGCCTCTTCTGGGAGCTGTGGGGACAGCAGGGCCAGTCATTATAGGATCCAGCAAGTTTACAGGCCACCCTGCAGGAGAGCCAGGTGCCCATCATAGGCAGGAACCTCCTCCAGAAGCTGGAGGGGGAGGAGCAGCCATAGACATCACAGAAGCACCCTGCTGGACTTCACACAGAAACAGAGAAGAAAGGGCCCCAGAACACCTGCATCACTGAAACCCAGCTATCTGCTGGAGGCCCAGCCTACCTGGGGGCTGACACTCAGAATCAGCCCTGACTGTGACAACCATAGCCCCTGCCACTCCAAGACCACATAGCTAGACTGTAGACTGCAGAGATCTGACCAAGAAAAAGAGGCAGATTCAGGAAATGGATTGCTGCTAATCTCAAGCACCTGAGTTACAACAAGAGCTACATGAACTATTAATCCCTAACATATCCCTTTCAAAAGTTACTTCCAAGCCTCAAAATTGGTGCATTTTAAGTAAATTCTGTTTATACCCTAGTGTATCCTGACTTACATATTTTTAATCCTCCCCTATCTCAATCCACCTAAATACCCAAGACCCTCCTCCTACCCTTGATTTAAAGACTACTCACTCCAGCTACAATGTCTCCCCAGTCCTCAATCTAAGTATTCCTCTCCTCCTCAGCCACCTAAAACTTTCTTTATTCTTTTTCCTAAAAGCCCACAGGTCCTGGCTCCACCTGGATCAATCAGGGATTAGTAAGGGTGGACAGCCACCTAAACCCTTTCTTTATTATTATTATTATTATTATTATTATTATTATTTTGTTTTCTCTGCTAAAAGCCCACAGGCCCTGGCTCCACCTGGACCAATCAGGGATCATTAAGGGTGAACAGGGAGGCAGATGCAACAACTATATATATAGGCTTACACTGTTTACTCGTACTTGAGGCTTTCTGATTATCCCTCTCCTCATTTCTATAGAATAGAAAATTTGGTTTTCTCTCTCATATCCCTGCTATCTTTGCTACTCCTCTGCACCCTTCAAAACTATCTATACTTTAGTCAACTTAATCATTTTGCCCCTCAAACAATAGTCTTAATATCTCTACATCCCTATTAAGATTGGCGTAGTTGCAGCTGAGGGTGTGGTGAAGAGTGGGGGCTACCTTGGAGAGTATGGGTATATAGTTACATTCAAAGGCAGTCAAAAGGGGAAGTAAAAAAGAAAGATATCTCTGAAGGTATGGTTATTTTGCCTGGAATGGTGGTTCTGTTTTAGGAGCAACTCAAAAACAGTGTATTAGAAAGGATAGAAGGAGTGCCTTGCAATCAGCCAACCAGAAGGAAAGGAGCAACATACACAACCAACCCAGAATACAACCAGACAGCCCAAGTTAACAACATAAAGGCCACCCCAAGAGCAACAAGTAGAGAAAATCTAGGAGACTGCAACACTAAACTCCACAAATCTCCTAACACAGAAGGGTGCTCAACAAAGGCAAGGAAGCAAAGCAGATTAATCCAAAGGGGAAAAAATAAAAACAAACAAATAAACAAACAACAACAAAAAGCAACAAAATGGGGGAAAAAAGAATCAGTCCATCAGCAAAATGAAATGCAAGAATCCCCAGAAAGATCACCAAATGAAACAGAGGCACATGATATATCAGATATGGAATTCAAAAGAATGATGATAGAGAAGCTCAATGAGTTCAGCCAGCTCAAAGAAAACTTCCAAGGAAGTTACAAGAAACTTTATAAGAGCTACACCAGCATCAAAAAGGAGTTAGAAACTATCAGTAAAAGCCAGGAGGAAATGAAGAATACAATTTCTGAATTGAAGAACACGGTAGAAGGAATCAACGGTAGACTAAAGGAAGCAGAGGACCTGATGAGTGACTTGAAGGGCAACGTAGATAAATACTCCAAGACAGTACAAGGGAATGAAAAAAGGCTGAAGAAGAATGAAAAGGTTTTAAGAGAGCTGCAGGACAACATGAAACTAAATAACATCCATATCATAGGGATGTCAGAAGGAGAGGAGAAACAAGGAATGGAAAACCTGTTCAAAAAAGTAATAATAGAAAATTTCCCTAACGTGATGAAAACAATACTCAAGTTCAGGAAGCACAGAGGGTCCCAATGAAGATCAACCCAAACAGACCAACTCCAAGGCACATTATAATTAAAATGGCAAATTTCAAAGACAAAGAGAGAGTCCTAAAATCACTGAGACAGAAACAACACATAACATATAAGGGGACTCCAATAAAGTTATCAAATGATTATTTAACAGAAATAATTCAAGTCAGAAAGGAACAATCCATCAAGAAGAAATTACTCTGATAAACATATAAGCACCCAATGTAGGTGCTCTGAAATATATAAGGAAAATCTTGGAGGACCTCAAGAAGGATATAGACAGCAACACATTAATAACAGGGGATTTTATCACCCCACTATCAACAATGGACAGATCTTCTAAACAACAAAAAAAAAATCACCAAAGATATTGTGACATTGAACAACACTCTACAGGAAATGGACTGATATATACAAAGTCTTTTATCCCAAAGAAGCAAACTACATATTTTTTTCAAATGCACATGGATCATTTTCTAAGATAGACCACATGGTAGGTCACAAGACCAGCCTTCACAAATACAGGAACATTGAAATCATACCAAGCATCTTCTCAGATCACAATGGCTTGAAACTAGAAACCAATCTCAAGGAATGGTGGAGACTGAATAGCATGCTTTTAAGTAATGAATGGGTTAACATTTAGATTAAAAAATGAAACAAAAAAGTTTCTAGAAACGAATAACAATGAACAAACAATAGCCCCAAATATGGGACACAGCAAAGGCAGTGGGTCAGAGGGAAATTTATAGCAATATAGGCCTACCTAAAAAGGTCACAAGAAGTTTATAAAAACAAACCAACCATAAAGCTGCAAGACCTAGAGGAGCAATAACAAACTAAGCCCAGAGCAAGTAGAAGGAAGGAAATCATCAAGATCAGAGCAGAGCTAAATAACTTAGAGATTCAAACTACAATTCAAAGAATCAACAAGACCAGGAGCTAGTTCTTTGAAAAAAAAAAAAAAATTGGCAAGCCTTTATCCAGACTCATCAAGAAAAAGAGAGAAGACTCAAATAAACAGAATCAGGACTGAAAGAGGAGAAATCACAACTGATACCTCAGATATACAAAAGATTGTAAGAAATTATTACAAAAACTATATGACAAGAAATATGACAACCTGGATGAAATGGACACATTTCTGGAAATGTATTATCTACCAAAACTGAATCCAGAAAAAGCAGAAAGCATGAATAGGCCAATAACACCTAGTGAAATTAAAGGAGTAATCTAAAATCTCCCAAAGCACAAGAGCCACGGACCAGATGGATACACAGGTGAATTATACCAAACATTTAAAGGAGAACTAACTCCTATCCTTCTCAACCTATACCAAAAATACAGGAAGAAAGAAGACTCCCAAACACTTTCTATGAGGCCAATACTATTCTAATCCCCAAACCAGGTCAAGACAAAACTAAGAAAGAAATCTACAGGCCAATGTCTCTGATGAACTTAGATGCTAAGATTCTCAACAAAATATTGGCCTACGGAATCCAGCAATACATTAAAAGATCATACACCATGATCAAGTGGGTTTCATCCCAGGGATGCAAGGATGGTACAACATCTGTAAATCAATGAATGTAATACACCAAATCAACAAATTGAAAGACAAAAACCATATGATCATATCAATAGATGATGAAATAGCATTTGATAAAGTACAACAACATTTATGATAAAAACACTCAGCAAAATGGGAATAGAGGAAGCATACCTCAACATTATAAAGGGCATATATGAGAAACCTGAAGCCAACATCATACTTAACAGACAAAAACTAAAAGCTTTCCCCCTAAGATCAGGAATGAAACAAGGCTGTCCATTTTCTCCACTTCTGTTCAACATTGTTTTGGAAGTTCTAGCCATAGCCATCAGAGAAGAAAAAGGAATCAAAGATAATCCAAACTGGAGAGGAAGAAGTCAAACTGTCATTATTTGCAGATAATATGGTAGTGTACATACAAAATCCGACAGGCTCCACCAAAAATGTACTTGACCTAATAAGCAAATTTAGTAAAATAGCTGGATATAAAGTCAATATCCAGAAATCAAAAGCATTTTTGTATACCAATAATGAAACATCAGAAATAGAAGCAAGAAAACATATTCCATTTACCATAGCAACAGGAAAAATAAAGTACTTAAGAATAAACTTAATTAAGGAGGTAAAAGACCTGTACTCAGAAAACTACAGAACATTGAAGAAAGAAATCAAGAAAGATACAAATAAATGGAAGCATATACCATGTTCATGGATGGGAAGAATTAACATGATTAAAATGTCCATACTACCCAAAGCAATCTATAGATTCAATTCAATCTCAAAATGCCAATGCCAATGACTTCACAGAAATAGAAAAAAATACTTCAAAATTTATATGGAGCCAAAAACACCCAGGAATAGCCACAGCATCTTGAGAAAGAAGAACAAAGTAGGAGAAATTATAATATCGAACTTCAAACAATACTACAAGACTACTGTCATTAAAACTATCTGGTACTGGCATAAGAATAGACATATAGATCAAAGGAACAGAATAGAGAGCCACTGTGGAAAACAGTAGTTTCCTTAAAAAACTAAAAATGGAACTGCCTTTTGATCCAGCAATTCCACTATTTTGAGTATACCCAAAGAATCCTGAAATACCAATTCATAAGAACCTCTGGTGACTACTAAAACATTTTATAAGAAATATAAATAGTAATTAATAGAACAGATAAAATGGATTATCAAAGAAATGTTCCTCCTTCCAGAGAAGGAAGAGGAGAAAATAAACAAGGAACAAATTTTGAAACTATAGAACATTATGCTATCTACCTGAAACTAATAAAATGTTACCTGTGAATTATAGCTCAATAAAAGTAAATAATGAAAAGTATTGAGATGAGTTGAATTTGATGATGAGATATCAAGGTCTCCCTCAACTCTGCATTTTAGTCCATGTGCTAAAATATTGCACATAATTATATAAATGTAAGGTACTATATTCTTACTTAATTTGTTGGAATTGCTAAGTGGTCTTCATAACTGCATTTGAATGTTTCATAATATTACATAAAAACTTGTTTGCTATGTTCATAGCAGCACTATTTACAATAGCCAAGTGCTGGAAATAGCCTAAGTGCCCATCAGTGGATGATTGGATCAAAAAACTTTGGTACATTTACACAGTGGAATACTATACAGCAGAAAGAAAGAAGGAACTGCTACCCTTTGCATGTTTCTGACAATAAATCTGCTGTAATTGTTGTGCACATTCCTCTCAAGATAATGTGTTATTTTTCCTGGATTTCTTAAAAATATTTCATCTGTTATATCTAGAAGCTGGGAATATGACTTCCCAATAAAGAAATAGAATAGAGCTCTGGCTGGTGGCTCAGGGGATAGGTGCTGACCCAAAGTTCACTGGTTTGATTCCCAGCCAGGGCACATAACCAGGTTGCAAGCCAGGTCTTAAGCCAGGTCCATAGCTGGAGGCCAGTGAAAGGCAACCATACATTGATGTCTCTCTCCCTTTCTTCCTTCCTCCCTGCCCTTTTCCCTAAAAATAATGAATATGAATGAAATATTTTTAAAAAGTTGGAATAGTGTTGAAATAAATGAAGTGGTTTTGATACTGACCATGATGTTCATCAAATATTCCAACTTTTCACCTGCACTGTCAGCTGCAATGGGAAGTCATGCCCATTTCTACTCTATGGACTGTAGGTAGAAAAGTGTCACATGTCACTAGCAGATATACATATTTATAAACTGGCAATGGACTCTTCTGCCATGACAACTAAGGAGGCTTCATTTTCAAGGTAATAAATCTAGAAAATAGTATAAATTCTCTCACCTAGGCAAGCAGTTGGGATAAATAAAAAGGAACTAGATTTGTTTGTCAATTGTTAATTTTATCATGAGCTAGCCAATCCTGATAAATAAGAACACCATGAATTGTTTTCTTTAAAGAGAAAAGCATGCAAAGTTATAGCTTTACATAAAAAAGTAAAGACCAATAGAAATGCAAATTACTAGTAGAATAAAATAGAAAATTTTAAAAAAAGAAAGCAAAAAAGTGTTAGCACTAAGAAACAATAATTAATCCAATAGGAGACTCAAAAAATAATTCACAGAAGAGTTATCATCTAAGTTAAATTTCAAAAGTAAAAATAATACATCAGTTGAGACAGAAAATTGGAGACCCAGAATTGCTCCCATTCAGTTAATGAAAGCATAAAGGCCAGTCTTTAGGTCTCCTTAACGTCTGCTTCTGAAATAACATTTTTTATTATGTCAAGAAACTATTTTAAATAGTTTTGATTAAACAGATTAAAACTGACCCTTTGCAATTCTTAAAAATGAAAGTAGCTACTTGAAGAATATTTTTAATGAATATAAAAACTGTCCTCATCTTGAAGTCAGACAATTATTTATTCTCAGAATCTTTTAGTCAGATATTCTGAAAGTACATCTAAATTTCACCACTGAAGTATCAAAGAAAATAAATGAATAAAAATATTCATGTAGGTTATACATGTATATATGGACTTCATCAGAAAATTTAGATGACCTATTTTTTTAAAAAAAGCATTTCTCTCACTTCAGTCATTTATTATTTTCTTTTATACATGGTCTAAAAAACTCAATATAAATGCTCCATCTTCAGCTTCAATAAATGGGCTCTCAAAACTGGATTCATTCCACAAAATTGCTATAGTAATTTATCTTTCTCCTGTATAGTCATGATTTTTGTCATGATTATCTTGATAGAAATGCTTTTTTTTTTTTTAACTTGCTCAACAATAGATAATATCCAATGAATGACTGAAATTGGCAGAGGCTTTGATATTCACTACCTATGTCAGTACAAAATTTACCCAGCTAACATTTCTGGAAATGTTTATATATACGTACATACATATATATATGTATATATATATATATATGTGTGTGTGTGTGTGTGTGTGTGTGTGTGTGTATGTGTGTGTGTGTGTGTATGTGTGTGTGTGTATATATATATATATATATATATGTATGTGTGTGTGTATATATGTATATATATTTTTTGTGATGGTAGTGGAAAATGTTTACATGGATGGTATTTTGTTCCAAAAATTTTAGTAATATCATGAAATTTAACATCACTTTGAAAATATATAT
This sequence comes from Noctilio leporinus, assembly GCA_004026585.1. Lineage (NCBI taxonomy): Eukaryota > Metazoa > Chordata > Mammalia > Chiroptera > Noctilionidae > Noctilio > Noctilio leporinus. The sequence goes on from PVIW01012572.1 coordinate 12,658, forward strand.
CTATGCCTAGATTGCAGGTTCAATGCCCATTTGGGCATGTATGAAAGGCAACTGATCAATATATTTTTTTGTCTCTCCTCTTCATTCCTCTCTCTAAAATCAATGGGCATGTCCTTGGATGAGGACATAATATATATATAATTTTAAAATATTAATATATTTATATTTTTAATATTTTATTATTTTCAGAGAGGGGAAGGGAGAGAGGTAGAGAAACATCAATGTGTGGTTGCCTTTCACCTGCCTCAAGCTATGGAGCCGGCTGGAAACCTGGCTTGCAACCTGATTATGTTCCCTGGCTGGGAATCAAACCAGCAACCTTTGGGTTCGCAGGCTGGTGTCTATCCCCTGAGCCACCGGCCAGGGCTTATATTTTTACATATTTAATATTATATATTTTATATTAGTATATAAAATACCATATAAATACATATATAGTATTTATAACCTTACAGACCAAGCAGATTAGAACCTCATATTCCTAAAACAGACTTGAGAAATTCTTGGAGTCCTGACTTTGTGGATTTGATTGTGTCTATAAAAGTCTGCATATGGGACCATGATGGAAGTTCTGTTTACATAGCACCATACACAAAGACATCTATCTCACTGAAAGAATGAGTGGATGCTGACATCCAGTCCATTTCAGTTCACCAAGTTTTATGTCCCAGTTAAGCTATACTCAGTGAGATGAAGGGAAACTGAATTCTGTACGGGCTCACCGTGTCATGAGTCCCGGAAGAAAAGTTCTGCCAAAAGGATAAACTTCTCCTACAGCAATTTAATATAGTTAGCAGTGGTCTTTTCTGTACCTTCAAATCAGAGACTCCTCATAATGCCACACCCTGTCAACCCTTGAACTGGAAGAGAATTTTTCAGACCAGTTTAAGATCTATCAGCAAAGGTAAAGAAAGGAAAAAAGAAATCAGACACACCTATTACAGTTAACATTTATACATCAAATTAATTCTGATTTATATACTAAAAAATAGATACTTTTAGCAAGATAAAAAACATTTAAAATGGAATAAAATGGAAAAATCTAAACAATATATGTATATTTTTTAATAACTAAAATTTCAATATTAACAAATAAATCTAATAGCTGAATGTTTGCATGACAGGAGAGGATTCATGAATTAGAAGAAATTTCAGTAGGAAATACTCAGACTAGAGCACAGAGGAAGAAAGAAAAAAAAGTACACCACTGGCTTATGTGGCTCAGTGGATTGATCACAAGCCTGCAAACCAAAGGGTCACCAGTTCAATTCCTAGTCAGGGCACATGCCTGGGTTGTGAGCCAAGTCCCCAGTTGAGGGCTCACGAAAGGCAACCACACATTGATGTTTCTCTCCCACTTTTTCCCTATCTTTCCTTCTGTCTAAAAGTAAATAAATAAAATATTAAAAAGAATAAAAATACAGGAAAAGTCATAACCATAAATTATATAGAAGTCATGGTGAAAGCCTAATATACATTATTAGCCTCACAAATGGAAAGAAGAGAATGAGGTAGAAATAATACTGAAAGATACTAACAGAATTTTTTTTAAAGATTTTATTTATTATTTCCAGAAAGAGAGGAAGGGATAGAGGCAGAGAAGAAGAGAAACAGAGAAGCATGTATGGTTGCCTTTCACCTGCCTCCAGCTACGGACCTGGCTGGAGACCTGGCTTGCAACCTGGTTATGTACCCTGACTGGGGAATCAAACCTGTGACATTTGGGTTCCCAGGCCTGCACCTTATCCACTGTGCCACCAGCCAGGACTACTAACAGAATTTTTAAAACTAGTGAGAAGCATAAAGTCACATAAAGTCACATACATACTCCATTATAGCTTATAAACTGTAAAGAAAATAAATGCCAGAAACAAATCAATAAAATTTTTAGAAAAAAAGAAAGATATAGACACATCAGAATCAAACTGCAGAAAATCAATGAGAAGATATAAAAAGCAACTAGGACAATAGAGGATTTTATTTTAATATTACATTATCCTCAAAGAAGCAATAATGAACCTACCAGCTGACTGCTCAAAAGCAAAGGAAAAATGGGAAACAATGTAGTTAAAAACGATAAACACAAGTGATAGTCTACAACTCTATAACCAACAAAAAGGTCCTGAGAAATGGAAGTAAAAATGAGATATTTTTCAGACAAGAAAAACAGAATATAATTTTGTTGCCCACACAAAATAAGTAATAAGGGATAGCTTCATATAGAAATAAATTAAATGAAGTGAAAACAGTGAAAGGAAGAATAAAAAGCAAAGGAAAGTGTAAATAGTAAATATTTTGGTAAATCTGCATGTTGACTGCACAAAATAATAACAGTAAAAGTCTTGTAGAATTTAAATATAAATATATTTAATATTTATGAGAAAAAAATGGATTGAGGGTAATTAACTTAGAGTTTAAAATTCTTATTTTAGCCCTGGCTGGTGGCTCAGTAAATAGGCACTGGCCTGTGAACACAAAGGTTGCTGGTTTGATTCCCAGCCAGGGCACATAACCAGGTTGCAAGCCTTGTCTCCAGCCAGGTCTGTAGCTGGAAGCAGGTGAAAGACAACCATACATTGATGTTTCTCTCCTTCTCTGCCTCCCTCCCTTTCCCTCTCTCTAAAAATAATAAATAAAATCTTTAAAATTCTTATTTTATCTGGAAAAATGGTAGAAATACTAATTTATATTTAACTATATTAAATCAGAGAAGCAGGTTTAATGTATTGATGCTAATATTCACTAAAATAATAGTAGTGTAACCAAAACAATTAACTAACTAAACTAAAATTATTTTAAAGAGAAGAAAATAAAAAATAAAAAATGCAATTGTATACTTCACAGGTCAATGATATTTTTAAAATAATAAAATATCACTAACATTAACCTGATAATGAGAAATATATGTAGTAAAAATCTACATAGATCATACTTGAAAGATGCTGCATTATATCTAAAATAGAAACATAAAATAAGCTGTAGCTTTTGTATATATACAATGGAAATATATACAGTGGAATACTAGTCTGCCATTTGCAACAATCATGACTGGACCTTGAGAATATCATACAAAAAAAAAAAAAAAAAAAGGTCAGAAAGAGCTAAGAACCATATGATTTATGATTTCACTCATATGTGGGATGTAAAACTGAAAGGAACAAATAAGCAAAACAAAAACTCTTAGACACAGGCAAGAATATGGTGGTTACCAAAGGAAAGGGGGGCAAGGGGTAGTAAAGGGTAAAGAGGGTAAACTATATGGTGGCGGCCGAAAATTATTTGACTTTGGATGATGGGCATACAATGAAATATGAGGATCATGTATCAATGAAATGTACACTTGAAACCTATATTATCTTATTAACCATTTTTACACCAATAAGTTTAATAAAAACATTAAGAAAATATAGTATAAAATGAAGCAATAGCAATAATGTAAGAAAAATACAGATGTAAAAACCATAAGAAACAGCTAAAAGTGTTCAAAATCATTTTCTCTGAGAATCAGAGTGAAGACAGGAAGAACAAGGAGCTGGTGATTTCTCATTGTAACACTTAGTTGATCG
>PVIW01012572.1:16323-31504 GCA_004026585.1 Noctilio leporinus
AAAAACAGCTATTTGGCTTGAACCTTTACTTCTTTTTTAAGGTCAACATATTTTTCTTCAAACTAGAAAGTTACAATAATTCTTATTTGTAGTTTATAAGAATAAAAGAGATATTTTAACTGTTTTTTCCAGAATTATTGAGAAAATAATTCAGAGAAACATTCAGAGAAAAGTCCTTGAACCTTGTATGAGGCTAGATTACAAACTCTCAAAGAAATTGCAGATTGTTAGATAGATTTCCCCAAACTCTTAGATAACTTGTGAATATTTAATTTACAGAGGGGAGCAAAAATGGGATGGATTTAATACAACAACAACAATAAATAAATAAATAAATAAATATGATCACAATTAAACAAAATATGTTTGCTAAGAACAAGCCAGTTTTTTAAATTACATAATCAAAGAATGAATACTATTTAGCCAATAGTGAATCCTGCAATGCATTTGACAAAAATCTATTATGATATACTATATGCACAGTTCAGGCAAAGGTGAGCATAAGTAATGGAAGAGAGATTTTTCCATGCTATCTGAACTAGAGTAACTCTGTACATAGCACTCTTGGTGCTATTTCCTAATATTTATTTGAATAACTATTTCAATGGCCATGAAAAAATGAACATCATTGGTAATATGAGAAGTCAAGAAACTACAGCTCATAGACTCAATTTGGTTTGCTATATTTTTTTGTAAATAAAATTGTAGCGAAACAACCATATTCTGGTCTAAGAATGTTTTTCTTTATAGCAACACAGCTAATAGCTACAACAGGCTATCTCCCTTTCAAAGTCTGAATTACTGACTCTTACCTTTATACAAAAATAATTTGCTGACACCTGGACTACATAATACTCAGTGTAATTAATTTATTGAACAATCACTCTCTTTATTATTCAATAATTACATCCATGATTCAGATTAAGAGAATGTCACTGAAAATACTTTTTACAACAAATGATAGACAATGGCTTAATTAACTATGTAGGAAATTATCCTTTTGCATAAAATCAGGTCTAAATATAATCATCCAGAGCTGGGAAACTGGTTATGTATGTCAACCAAGACCCAGCCTCCTTCTAACTTCTTGCTTTGGCTTATTTTTTATGTTCATCCTCATGGTCACAAGATGTTAATGTCCTTTCAAGAATCACATCCACATTCTAAATAGGAAAAGGGCAATAGGCTATTTTTCCAGTGAGATTTTTTCCTTTTTTAATTTGAGATACAAAGACTTCCCCAAGAAATTTTCCTTATATTTCATTTGTCATAGTGAATGTTTTTTTCCAAAAATTATGTAAAAACATTTTAATTTTTATTTTTTTAATTAAAGTTTACATTTAATATTATTTTGTATTACTTTCAGGTGTAAAGCATAGTGCTTCCCCCTGCTATTTATAGTACTCAACTGGCACCATGCATAATTATCACACTATGCTTGACTCTATTCCCTACACTGTACTTTATATCCCCATGACTATTTTGTAACTACCAATTTGTAGTTCTTAATCTCTTCACATTCTTCATCCAGTCCCTCAAACCCTGTCACTACCATCAGTCTGTTCTCTACATCTATGAGTCTGTTTCCAGTTTGTTTATTTATACTGTTCTTTAGTTTTCAAATATAAATGAAATCATATGGTATTAATTATTGGCTGTCCACCAAACTAAGTGCAATACAAGGTACTAATGGAATAGTAGTGACTAAAGATAAACAAGCTGTCCAATTAATGAGACTGCAAACTACAGACAATGATTGAAACCTACAAATAAAGGCAGGTAGTTTTATAAATAATTATAATGAAATGTAACAGATTTTATGATATTGATGTATGAGGTATAATTAGAGAACAAGGGCCTAAAAAATGTTAAGAAATGGTTCCCAGATAAATTGAAGTCCAACATCAACTATGAAGAATGAGTAAGAACAAACAAGTACTAGACAAAGAAAAGCCATATCCTATGCCTGTGAGGTGATTACAGCATATAAAAAAAAAAAAAATACAAGAATTTTATTATTACCAGGGTGTAAAATGGGCATAGTATGGACACCTGTGGAGATGAGACATGAGAGATCCTCAGAGGTTCCCTAAAGGATACTTACTGATGTTGCCAATGGAAATAGGGCCCTTGAAGTGTCATGAGAAAATCATTTTGGAGACTACAAATGAAAAGATATGGTATAATGGTAAAGTTTATTGAATCTGGAGCAAACACAAAAAATGCCATGGTTTTAGCTCTGTCCTGCTATAAAAAAGTTTGGCCTTGCCTTCACCAGGCCCAGAAATAGGGCCAATGTCCAGAAATTCTGTCATATCAAGGCCTAGTCTATGTTATTAGCATCTGTCCTCATTCAGCCACCTTAGTCTGTTCCCAGCTGTGCTTCAGCTCACTTTATGCCTGGGCCAGCACTTGAGCCCACACTTCAATTTTGTGTAGCTCCCAGATCCCAGGTAGCTGTTAGACCTAAATGGCTGTTACAGAAAGAGAATGTGGGAACAAATAGGACCATTGCCTATTAGCAGGCAAGAGAGAACTTGGTTAAGCTTGGATTATGTTATCTCAGGTTTTGGAAGGACCAGATACTCTTTGAAAATAACTAATTGGTTTCTTAATTCTTTGCAGGCTTTCATTGGGTCCTTCTCCTAACCAATCTATTTCCTAGTTTTTCTGGGGTTCTGTGTCACTTATCCAATTTGATCTTTTCCCCAGGATAGGCTCCACTATTTATGGTCATTTACTTAGTTCCTGCTGTGCATGCCTCATATTGAAAGGATGTTACTCTGCACCAGCTTGGCTTCTAGTTGGCATGTGCCCAGCAGAATTTACCCTTTGTTTCTCATCTGGTGAATGGACTAGTTGGACCCTGGTGGAATTAGCAAGCCAGCCCTAGCTTTTTGAACAGGGAAGAAGAGGATGTTAATCCCCTTGGCAAGGCAATGCTGTGATCCCCTGAGGTGTCTGAAGCTGTGACTTCCAGACTTAATCAACTTAACGTCTGATTCAGCCCCCAAGCTTATTAGGCTTTATGTCTGATTCCCTTTGCTTCCTTCCTTTATTACTATCTAGTTAACTACCTTTGCTAACATGTCTTTATGTAAAGGTTACCTAAAGGGCACTGGGAAGCTCCTGCAGTGGAAGAGGGATTTGATTAGAAGTACACTTTAGAAGGATCACTCTGGCCACTGTGTAGAAATGAATTGAAGGTTGATAGTACTAGAATTGCAGAGACCCAAAAATGCCCACTCGGATAATTCCAACAAAGGGTGTTACCAAATGGGTGATGAAACGGAGGGTAATAGAGAAGTAGACATATTCAGGTAATCCTTAAAAAATGATTCAGGAATACTTGATGACTGGTGACTCTGGAATGAGATGTTGGCATCTTTCCTGGTCAGCTGGCTGGCTGTTCACTTGGTAGAGAGTACAGAGATGCATGCTGAGAGGGAACCATTATGAGTTTAGTCTGAGCCATGTAAAGTTTGAGGGGTCTGTAATCTATATACATCTATATATTCAAGTCAGGGAATTAGTAGACAGCTGGACATCAGCTTTGACTCAGTCTTTTAACTAAGTAGTTAAAGAATAGAGGTAGAATTTTAGGAATCTTTGGGGCCTAGCTAGAAATTAAGGCTAGAGGAGTAAATAAGTAAGGCCACAGGGGGCTTGTGGAATGAGGTTAGGCTCAGGCCTTTGATGTACAGCTGATAAATACTAACTTTAAGGCAGAGATTCTCAAGGGGTTGCCAGATTTACAATCAAATTGATGTTTTTTTAATCTATAGAAATGAGAATCTCAGTGATCTGAGGATTTGGAAAAGGGAAATGATCAGGAAGGAGGTTTTAAAAAGGAATAATTGAAGAAATTTAAGGAAATACAACAACAGAGTGTGAAATTGTTTCAAAAAGAAAGTGGTCAACAAGGACAAATTTGTTTAAAAGTTTGTGTAAGGGGAGGGGGACAGAGGGGAGCAAAAAGGGGATGGATGTAATACAACAACAATAAAATTTTAAAAAGAGTAAAAAAAAAAAAAAATTCTACATGTGAAAAAAAAAAAAAAGTTTGTGTAAAAAAGAGTCCAGGATTGTAATTGAGTCAAATGCAAGCATTATGTTGGTATACTCTTGAGAATTGCTGTTTTAGTGGTGTCAGCAAATCAGGAGATAGACTTCCCTGAATACAGGGAAGGAGGAATGAGGTTAGAGGAAAATGGAGACATATACACATAGTGGTTAGAAGAACCACAGATACTTCGAAGAAGCATGACTGTGAAACATAAACCAGATACAGAGAGAACAAAGGGAAATCCTCTTTTCAAGATGGAAGACACTTAAATATTAATAGGAAAAAATTGAGAGGAAGGAGTTAAGTGATTTAGGGCTAAGACTGATGAAGGATGCATCTAGAGATGATTTGGAGAAATTGGTTTCAGAGACTTAAAAGCCACAGCTCTTCTACTGTGACAAGAAAGGAATAAGGTGTGTTGGACCCTCTACTATTTTACAATTCCATGGCAAGATTTTTTCACATCTCTCTCCAATCAGATTGGCATACAATTATTTTGCAGTTTTTCTTCTTTTTCATTGGTTTAGTGGCTTTTTTGGTACGTGTGATATTTAAGCTCCAGTATTCAAGATTTGAATCGGACAGCTTTAAAAAGTGAATCTAGTTATTAAAAAAAATTAATTGCTTTGGGATAAATTATGTAGGATGGAAATTATTTTTCTGTTTCTTTTTCTTTTGTCTCTTTTTCTTTGTAAACTAACTTTCTGTCAGAAAAAAGCAATATATGCTTTTTATTAATTCTTAAAATATTTATGATAATCTACTTTGTTTTTAAAAAAGCACCATCCATTGTCAATCTCTGGCAGAGAACAGACACTTAATAAACATTTAGAATGACTAAAGAAACAATCAACCTCATGCCTTTCAATTTTTTCTCCAAACACATTCCACCTCTTGTCTTTAGTATTTACAGCCCAGTTCCTCCCTGAGTAGCCCAGGAGTTCACAAACAACTGGCATTAATTGAGCCTCTATTATTGGGCAGATATTGTGCTACATCCTGTATTTTTAAGGCAATTTAATATTGTTTCCAAGTCAGCCCTCACTCCTGATTTATCTCCTATATTTGTAGTTCAAATTTAAGGAAACTCTACCCATAGACACCACTGGATTCCTATCTTTCCTCTCTGTGTTCTCTAGATATTGCCTTAGTCCTCTGCCTAATGATTTTTTAAATTTAATTTTATTGTTGTTGTGTTACATCCATCCCCTTTTTGCTCCCCTGTATCCTCTTCCCCTCCCATCCACTCCTCCACAAAGTCAATCCCCCACGTTGTCCATGTCCATGGTTCTTCCATACTAGGTTCTTGTCTAAACTGATCCCTTTCTTTGCCTCTTCCTCTCTCCTCCCCCCACCCCCTTTCCCCCTGCCCACTGAAGGCCTATTCACTATATTCATATATCTAGTTCTATTTTACTTGTTGTTAGCTTTGTTCATTATTGTCCTGTAATGGGTGAGATAATATTTGTCCTTCACTGACTGGCTTATGTCACTAAGCATAATATTTTCCAGTTCCATCCATGTTGTTGCAAAGGGTAGGAGTTCCTTCTTTCTTTCTGCTGTATAGCATTTCATTGTGTAAATGTACCAAAGTTTTTTGATCCAATCATCTGCTGATGAGCACCTAGGCTGTTTCCAGAACTTGGCTATTATAAATAGTGATGCTATGTACATAGGGGTACATAGGTTCTTATGAATTGGTGTTCAGGATTCTTCGGGTATAGTCCAAGTAGTGGAATTGCTGGATCAAAAGGCAGTTCCATTTTTAGTTTTTTAAGGAAACTCTATACTGTTTTCCACAGTGGCTGCACCAGCCTGCATTCCCACCAATGGTGCACCAGGGTTCCCTTTGCCCCACATCCTCACCAACACTTGTTATTTGCTGATTTGTTGATGATTGCCGTTCTGACAGATGTGAGGTGGTATCTTATTGTCATTTTAGTTTGCATCTCTCTGATGACTAGTGATGTTGAGCATTCTTTCATATGCCTCTGGGCCCTTTGTATGTCTTCTTCAGTGAGTTGTCTGTTCAGGTCCTTTGCCCATTTTTTAATTGGGCTGTCTGTCTCCCTGGTGTTGAGTCACATTAGTTCTTTATATATTTTGGAGATCAAACTCTTGTCTGAGGTATCATTGGCAATTATGTTTTCCCATACAGTTGGTTCCCTTTTAATTTTGCTGGTGTTTTTTTTAGATGAACAGAAATTTTCTTTCTTTTTTTCTTTTTTAAAGATTTTATTTATAATTTTTAAAGAGAGGGGAAAGGAGAGAGGCAAAGAGGGAGAGAAACATCAATGTATGGTTGCCTTTCACCTGCCTCCAGCCATGGATCTGGCAGGAGACCTGACCTGCAACTTGGTTATGTGCCCTGACTGGGGAATCGAACCAGTGACCTTTGTGTTCACAGGCAGGCACCTTATCCACTGTGCCACCAGCGAGGGCTAGAACAGAAATTTTCAATTTGATATAGTCCCATTTGTTGATTTGTTCTTTTATTTCCCACAAATAGCCACAGCAATCTTGGGAAAGAACAAGGTAGGAGAATCACAATACTGAACATCAAACAATACTATAAGGCTACTGTCATCAAAACAGTCTGGTACTGGTAGAAGAATAGACATATAGATCAACAGAACAGAATAGTGAGCCCAGAAATAAACCCAGGACTCTATGGTCAATTAATATTTGACAAAGGGGGAAGGAACATAAAATGGAGTAAAAACAGTCTCTTCAACAAGTGCTGTTGGCAGAACTGGACAGCAACATTCAAAAAGATAAAACTAGACCACCAACTTTCACCATACACCAGAATAAACTCAAGATGAATAAAGGATTTAAACATAAGCAGTGCCACCATAAAGGTTCTGGAGAAAAATATTGGCAGTAAAATTTTTGATAGCCTGTGCCAAAATATGTTTACTGATGCCTAATGATTTTTCAGTTTGATACTTAAGGAGCTTCCTCCTGAGCCCCTTGCTGTCAGTCTGCCTCTAATCCTTCCACCTTTAAAAATTTTGTTAATGTTATCCAAAACAAAAATCAAAACCACCCACATCACTGACCTGAATTTCTTAGCTGATGTATCCTTATTTTAACCTACTATTCCCCACCCTCATTTCTCAATCCTTCAGCACCCTTGTCTTACTGTCCCCTAACTCCTTTTAGTTCTATTGTCTTTACCTCTATTTGAATGCCCTTCCCCCACCTTCTCACAAATTTCCACCCATCCCTTAAAATCCAGATAAAATATCATGTTTTTAATGGAACTGCTTTTATGTTCCCAAACGTCATTACTTCATATTTTTGTAATGACACTCATTATAATGCATCTTTATTTGCCTATATAATGGATCAAGTTGTTTCTCAAAGTAGGGAGAAGTGCTCTGCCTCCATCCTATTCCCAGTGGTGTTCCAAAATATAGAAAAGGGTCACATTCAAACATGTGTTAATTTGCTATAGCTTCCATAACAAAGTACCACAAACAGAGTGGCTCAAATAATGAAAATTTATTGTCTCATAGTTCTGGAGGCTGGATGCCTGAGATCAAGGTGTGGGCAAGGTTTGCTTTTTTGAGGGTTGAAAAAGAGATTTGTCCCAAGCTTCTCTCCTTAGCTTGTAGATAGCTATCTTCTCTTTATATCTCTTCATATCATCTTCCTGCTACCTACACCTTTCTGTCCAAATTTCTTCTTTTTATAAGGCCATCAGTCATGTTGGATTAAGGACTTATCTTATTCAGTATGACCCCATCTTAACTAATTACATCTACATTGGCCCGATTTTCAAATGAATTTATATTCTGAAGTACTGAAGGTGTTAGGATTTCAGCACATAAATTGTGGCTAACATACTAATCCATAACAAACGTACTGACTAAATGTGTGTTGAATTACTAAAAGGAAAGCAAAATGTTGTCCCTTTGTTTTCTGAAATATACCTCAGAGTTTCTTTTCCTTCCCAATCCCACCTGCTATTTTCTTTACTTTTATTCAAATATTTCTCATTGATCATTGCACTAATGCTCATATCTACAATCTACTCTTTTTCTTTAATTAATTGCTATACAATCTACTCTCAATGTTATTGCTACATTATTCATTTTAAATGTTATTTACATCTACTCATTTATCTCCTTAAGGGTCTTACCATGGCTTACTTTTTCATGCCTTATCAAATCTAAACTACTTACTTCCAAGAACTACTACAATCTCAATCTATCGTGTTCATTAGATTTTAGGCAATGTATAAACTTGGCCTGTATGAATAAAAACACTAGAATGGGGGAGCCTAGACAGAAAGGAGGATCTAATAATTAACAGTATATTTTTAGGTAGATAAAGTCAAGAATGGTCCTGGGGAGTTTCTGGGAACCAGCAGGCAGAACATGTTAGAAACATTTTTAAATGAATAAACAAGCCAGTGTAAATATAGATAGCATCAGGAGGTTCAAAAAAAGTAGTAATTTGTGCCAATAGGTAGGCAGTACTCAGCAATAGGAAATCTAAGGACAATGTATTCAAACTGCAAGTAGGAAGGCCACAGGGGAAAGTCTACCAGTAGATTGAAAATCATAGGCCATTAAGCTATAAAGGGCAGGAATAGATAGGATTTTGGGCTGAGCTGCTGGGTTCATGAAAATTAACAAGACAAAACCTAGTGTTAGAAGAAACCAAGGTTAAAGCAATGGGGGCACCAGGACTAGTGTAGTCAGCCCAGTTCATTCAAAGAATAATGTCATGGCATATGAATATTACTGAAAAACTGTATCTGAGTAATCAATCTTCTCTCCTAACAACAAATGATATGCAATTAAAAATCCTATATTTTTGTCCAAATTTCGAAGATGGTCACAGAGGTTTGTGTTCTTGAACATTTGTGACAGAAGCTGGCATATTTGTGAGATGAGGGTGAATGTTTCTTAAAATGTCAGTAATTTTTCTCAAATAACAATTAGTGTGAATGCAGAAGTAACACTGTAGACTCAGAGAAGTGAATATCAATTTTGAGACTGTCTTCCTAGGTCCTTTTATGAGCTATTAGCCCTCTGAAGGCCTTTAGGGTCTCTTCTACAACAAAAGTGACAATTCCTAATCTGTTGTCTTACTCTTAACTTCTAAAGTTGTCTTAACTAAATTAAACAACATAAGTAAAAACTGCTATATTGACTGAGTGCTTTTCAAAAGCATGTTACCCTGTCACCATTATGGATAACACTATAGAAGTGAATAGTATGCTATGATGGTAAAAGACTAGTAATATGAGGAATAATATTCAAAAGTGTATTTTTCTGCTGTTCTTAATTTGAATTACACAGATTTGGCACTTTTACAAGATGGGCAACAGATTTAGATTGAGTCTTAGTTGAACAAAGGGTGAGAGATTCTGCAGAAGGACTACACAGGTAATGAGGACATTTTTTATCTTCATCCCTCTCTTTCTGGGGTGCCTCTCCTCCAGTGAGAGCTTCACTCCCCTGCCAGTACAACAGTGGCAATATGAGATACGCATCTGATGAAGCACAGCCAAATATTTGATTTGGACGATTAAACTGACGATGCTTCATCACAACTGTGGGTGCCCAGATTACCATCTTCTTGCTCTTGGCTTCCATACACTTTACAGAGAGTACAAACTGCATAGAAGAGCTCATTACAACACTGATGGAAAAGATCCCAAATGGCTGATGTGCTGTGTCTTGTTTGGGGAAAAGATCACTGATGAGGAATAAGCTGAGGAGGCAAGATGCTGTTGTTTTTCCTGTCAAGGCAAATGGTAATAAGAACATGGCAAGTGTCTTTTACATCTTATTTATTTATTTATTTATTTTCCTTTCTAATTTGGTTTCAGAAATTCTTAGAAATGAGAAAGCAACTTTTTCCCCCCAGGGAGATTACAGAGGAACAGTCACAATGACTCTTACCCTTCTTCTCTTTAACATATGATTGTCTTTATTTCAGTTAGTGTCCATGATACAATGTAAAAATCTGTAAAATGACTGTTAGCTGTTCCCTGCCCTTCTCTCCACCCCAGTCTTAACTTTTTCTAATACCCACTTGTGCTCATGTTTCAATTTGATTGAAACATAAATGAAATCATTATGCCTTGTTAACACAAAGGTTATCTTTTTTATACTTTTATTCTGCAAGTCATATCTTTTGATATGCAGAAATGCTTAAAGTTCCTAAAGAAGAAAGAAAACTAGAACTTAGATTTCCCTATATTTGCTTGTGAAATGAAAGGTACTGTTGTGTTTTTCTCTTTTAATGGATGGTACAATTTATTCTCACAACACTTTGTGTTGCTTCTTTAGATGAATTTCCCATATGTTTCTATATAGTATCCAGAGAATTTAAGATCATGTATAAACAAACCTCAAGTTGTTAAAAAGTAAGAAATAAATTAATTGAATTATTTATCATCAATTTCCACTTTCATATTTGTTTCTCCTAGGCAGGTAATCATTTAAATGAATTCAAACTGCAATACTGAGGTGGTCCATTTAATAATTAACTGTAAATATTTTCAAAATCATTTTATAGAAGTTTTAGCCTTGCCTTTCAGACCTATTTGGAAAAAATTCTTTTTAGCACCAGAATCTTCTCACAAGAACCCTCTATAAAACTGTTGTGTGTCCCTAAAAAGTTCAATTTGATTTAAAATATACCCAGATAACTGATTTATCTTACCATTTACATCTAAATTTATGTTTATCCATTCTCTTTTCCTTCTTATATGAAATATAACTTAAATTTAAAATAGTTAAAAACCAGAATGTCTATTCATTTTATATTTAAAGAAATCAAATAATGAAGTTTCACTTTGATCATCTCCTCACCTGATATTGACATATCAAAATGTTCAAATCAGGCTACAGACATCATTTATGAAAGGATAGCACTTACGTTGAACTAAGAATGTTATTACTTACACTGCTAGTAAATATAACATAATTACCATTTATCTGGAGGTGTATAAATAATAAAAATTCTCAAACAGGTTTATCTAAAATTTTTAATAATGGAAAGGAAACAAGCAAAATTACTATGAGTTGTTTACTGAGATGCTGGTTATTTCAGTTGAGAGTTTTTCTGACAGTTTAATGAGGTTTCCTAAAAAGAGCATCTGGCCTAGAGATTTACATTGACCACACAAGAGTCCAAGAACAATGTATCTTAGGACAAAAAGAACCAATTATTTTCTGTTCTTTTTCTTTTTCTCCCATGGATCTCTGATAAACAGTTGCTGTGCTGTGAATGTCCTAGGCTGAGAATCAAAGCAGAACCTTTCCCTGAAGAAAATTCATACACAATTCTGAGAATGTGGAGATGTTTTCCTCGTGTCCCAGAGGCCAAGACATGCCCTCCTTCCTGTCTTCTTTGTTTAGAGTACCAGGATTTCAGTTCTTTTTTCCCAGCTAAGCCCTGTTTGATCTCCCAGCCCTAGCACATTAGAAGAACATAGATATACCAACATTATATTTTGATTAAGAACAATTTGTTATTAATTTGGACAGCTGAACAAGAAGGACTTTAGAACAAATCAGTGTCATTTCTGGTGGTACATTTTAGTCATGAGCCAAGTTTGTAAAACAAAATTATTATTTGTAGCAACCATAAATAGAATATTTTCTAGTTTCATAGTTTAATTTTTCACCCATAAATGTTGCTCATGACAGAAAGGAATAAGTAAATAGTATTTACTTGTAAATAATAGTCCAAGGGGAGCATAAAGCTACAGGAAGGGTGATAAAGTTTCACTTAAGACTTAATGAGTGATTGAAAAAGAAATGAAATAAGCTGGGAGTGGGGAGGGGACCAAGATGACAGAGGAGTAAGTAAAGCTACACCAATCTCCTCCCAGGATCCATCTGAAATTACAACTTAATTGGGAGAAAATTATCCACAATTACCAACAGAGCACCAGCTAGAAAGAAGCTTTATAACCACTGACAGGAAAGAAGAGGATGCTTCATCACAATGTAACAGGTAGGAATAGCAGAAATGTGAGAAAGCTGACTGGGCCCCCACCAGAGGCAGCAGCCAAAGGAACAGAGCTGGGGGGCTCCACCTGAGGAGGGTAAGTTCTGGTTGTAAACCCAGTTGGGTTGCCCAGCCTATAGCAGCATGGCAGAGAGTACAGCTGAGAAGGACAGAAAACCATGGGGTTTACTAGCCTAAGAGAATGCTGGAGACAAAAAAACTATTAAAGTGACCACAAATAAAAATATATTGACACCCACTTACCCTGGGCTCCAGAGGAGGGAGGGAAGAGTGGACTGAAGATGTGTCGGGAGAGTTTGGAGCTGTAGCTTGGAGGAGAGAAGTGGGGAGGCAGCTGTGGGGATCCTAGTGCTGACGGATCACCCGCACCTCAGGTGGACTACACTGCACCAAGCAACTTCCCTATGAGGGGGTCCTCATAGCCCCGCCCACTGAAGCAATCTGCGTCACCCATTGGTACCTGAGCCTGGGGCCTGATCACAATTCATTGATTAACATCTGAATAAAATTACCCCACCCTGCTGTGTCTGAGTCTGGCAGCTAAGCATGGATACAATAATTTGCACCTGAAGTGGTCTTTCTCACCCAGTGATTCCTGGGATAGGCAGCTGATTACAAACTCACTGATTTACAGCTGGGTTAGTCAGTCAATCCCACCCTATGGCAAATGAGTCTAGTGGCTGATCATGGATTCCTTGGTTTGCAACTGAGTTGGTCTGTCTCCCCCAGTGGTGCTTGAGCCTGGTGGCTGATCACAGATTTGTTGATTTACATATGAATCTGTCTGTCCCATGAAGCTGCCGCTGAGCATGGCAGCTGGTCACAGATTCATTTGGTTACAATTGAATCTTTCTGTCTAGCCCAAGGTGCCTGAGCCTGGTGGCTGATCACAGATTCATTAATTTATAACTGAACCAACGTGTCCTGTCTAGTGGCATCTGAGTTAGGTGGCTTATTACAGGTTCATAGGATAACAACTGAATCAATCTGCCTAGCCCAGTGGTACTTGAACCTGGCTACTGACCACAGATTCATTGGATTACAACTGTATCATTCTGTCTAACCCAGAATCTCCTGAACCTGGTAGCTGATCACAGATTCAGTGATTTACAACTGAATCAATCTGTCAGCCCAGCGGCATCTGAGTCTGGCAACCAATCTCAGATTCACTGGATTATACCTGCATCAATCTGTCTCATCCATTGGCACCTGAGCCTGGCAGCTGACCATAGATTCATTGGATTATAATTGAATTAATTAGCTTGACCCAGCAGTACCTAAAGTGACTACTGATCACAGACTCATTGGATTACAACTGAATAAACCTGTCTAGCCCAGCTGCACCTGAGCTGGGAAGCTGATCACATATTCATTGATTTAGAACTGAACTAGTCTGTCCCACCAAGCTGTGTCTGAGCCTCACAGTAGATCACAGATTGGTAGAATTACAGCTGAATCAATCTGCCAAGCCTAGCAGTGGCAGAGCCTGGCAGCTGATCAGTCTGACTGGATTACAACTGAATTAACTAACCCTGCCCAGTGGTACCAAATGTGACCACTGATCACAGATTGATTCATTTAAAACAGTTAATTAGTCCTGCCCAGCTGTACCTACACCTGATAGCTGAACACAGATTAATTAGATTAAAAACAGAAGGTCACAGACAATAACAGTGGATCTCTGGTTGACTTCAATAAAGCTGAACAGGCTCAGACTATAGAATGATCAGACATCACCAGGGGTGAATCCAGGAGGTAAAGACAGTACACCTCTACACGACAGAGATTCACATAACAAAAGCAAGAATAAAAAATAAAAACAAAACAAGCTCATCTAAAAAGCAAAAGCAAACAAGAAGAGAGCCCTAAAAGTGGGGAGAAAAAGAAACAGTATGTCACCAAAGAAAAGGAGGAACTCTCAGAAAGATTGCTTAAGGAAATACACACAAGGAAACTATCAGATATGGAGTTCAAAATAATGATGATACAGAAGCTCAATGAGCTCAGCAAATGCAAAGAAAACTGCAAATAACTCCAGGGGAACTAAAATAACTTGAGGGAAACTAAAAGGAACATACTAAAGACTATACCAATATTAAAAATAACATAGAAACCATCAATAAGAGCCAGGAGAAAATGAAAAATACAATTTCGGAATTAAGGAATATAGTAGAAGGAATCATCAGCAAGCTAAAGGAAGCAGAGAATTTGATTAGCAAGCTGGAGGACAATGTAGAAAAAATATCCCAAGACAGTGCAATGGAATGAAAAAAGACAGAAAAAGAATGAAGAGGTTTTATGAGAGCTGCAGGACAACATGAAAAGCAATAATATCGACATCATAGGGATACCAGAAGGAAGAGAGAAACAAGGGATGGAAAAACTCTCCAAAAAAGTAATGGTAGAAAACTTCCCTAAGTTGATGAGTGAAAATGTTGCTTAAGTTCAGGGAGCACAGAGCATTCCAGTAAAGCTGAACCCAAATAGACCCACTCCAAGACATGTCATAATTAAAATTGCAAATTTCAAAGACAAGGAGAGAATCCTAAAAGCATCAAGAAACAGCATATAACACATAAGGGGGTTCCAATAAAATTATCACATAATTTCTGAACAGACACAAGTCAGAAAGGAATATATATATATATATATATATTCCAAGTAATGGAAAACAAAGGCCTGCAACCAAAAATATTCTACACAGCAAGGCTCTCATTCAAAATGGAAGGTGAAATTAGGAGTTTCTCAGACAAAAAAGGCTAAAAGAAGGCAACTCCACCAAACCAGCATTGCAAGAGAAGCTAAATGGTCTGCTTTAAAAAGATGAAGAAAGAGAGACAGAGAGAGACACAGGTACAAAGGGGAAAAATGGCAATGAATAAATATTAATAATAACCTTAAATTAAAATGGATTAGCACTTAGGCTGTTTCCAGCACTTGGCTATTGTAAATAGTGCCGCTATGAACATAGGTGTGCATAGGTTCTTATGAATTGGTGTTTCAGGATTCTTTGGGTATAGTCCAAGTAGTGGAATTGCTGGATCAAAAGGCAGTTCCATTTTTAGTTTTTTAAGGAAACCCCATACTGTTTTCCACAGTGGCTGCACCAGCCTA
>PVIW01012573.1:0-31407 GCA_004026585.1 Noctilio leporinus
GCAGAAAGAAAGAAGGAACTTGTACCCTTTGCAACAACATGGATGGAACTGGAGAATATTATGCTTAGTGAAATAAGCCAGTCAGTGAAGGACAGGTACATATGTTCTCACCCATTACGGGACAATAATGAGCAAAACTAACAACAAGCAAAACAGAACCAAGTGTATGAATACAAGGAATAAGCCTGCAGTAGTCAGGAGGAAAGGGGTAGGGGGGAGGGGGGAGGCAGAGGCAAAGAAGGGGAGCAGCTTAGACAAGAACCTAGTATAAAGGAACCATGGACATGGACAACAGGTGGGATTGACTTTGGGGGGAAAGGGTGGGTGGGGAGGGGGACAGAGGGGAGAAAAAAAAGGGATGGATGTAATACAACAATAAAATTAAAAGGAAAAAAAAAGAGTGGAGGTGGGGGTCTTGGGTATTTTAGGTGGATTGAGGTATGGGGGGGATTAAGACTATGTGAGAAATAACTTTTGAAAAGGATATGTTGGGGATCAATAGTTCATGTATCTCTCGGTATAACTCAGATGCTTGAAATTAGCAGCAATCCATTTCCTGAGGCTGCTTCTTTTTCTTAGTCAAGTCTCTGCAGTCTATAGTCTATATGGTCTTAGCGGTGCAGGGCCTCTGATTGTCATAGTCAGGGCTGATTTTGAGTGTCAGCCGTCAGGAATGCTGGGCCTTCAGTAGCCTAGATGGATTTTAGAGCTGCCAATATTCTGCAGCTTGCAGGGTGTCCCCTCCCACTCTTGGCGGAGGTTCCTGCCTGTGATAGGCACCTGGCACCCCTGCAGTGCAGCCTGCAACCTCTCTGGTTCCTGTGATGACTGTCCCTATCTCCGCCACTCCTGGAGGAGGCAGCCCCCTACTGCCAACAGTGCCCGGGGTCCACCAACAGTGCCCGGGGACTGCCAACACTGCCCAGCTCCCCTGGGCGAGAGCCAGTCCTCCAAGCTGACCAGCTCTCCGAGGAGTCTGTTATGCAGCCTCCGTGATGTGCCTCTCCCAGGCATCTGTGGTCTTTGTGTTGGCAATGGGCAGGTCAGTTGCCCCCGCTACTAGTTCCTGGCTCCCAGTTTGGAGTTTCCTTGGGAGCCTGGGGGCCTGTGTGGGTGCACAGGGCTGGGCCTCCCCCCTGACAGGGGCTTTAAACTGCTATTTCCCTGGTGGCCCAGCAGCACGGTTTTTGGCCCTCTCTCCGACCCTGCCAGTGCACTTCCCTGCTCCCCGTCTCCTGCTTCCCACAGGACTCTTCTCCTCCACTTCTAGCCCTGTGAGGAGCTTCCTCTCCCTTTTGCCGGAGCGAGTCTCTCACACAGTCCCTCCCCTGCAGGAGTTCAATTTCTCGTTCCCTACAGTGTTTACCCTCACTGCCCACACTTCACTGTTCAGATTTCTAGTTGCCTGGGAGGCTGGAGCTCCTTCAGTTAGAGACGCCCCTCAGGGTAGAGCCACCACTGCCCAGAGTTGACCTCGGCCTGCCCTCCGTTAAGTCCAGAGTCCCCTCACCTGCTCTCCTGCAGGTCTCCGCTGCCACTGGGCTGTGCTCCCCTGAGTCCAGATGCTGACCGCTCCAGTTCTTAGGGCCCTGAAGACGTCTTGTGCTCCCTATCCTGACCTGTAGCTGCTCTGGTACTCGAGAACACCATCAGCACTGATCTCCACTCTGTCGCCATCTTTCTTACTTCCCAGTTGGGGCTTTAGATCCCACTGTTCACAGGTGGAGCCCTCAGCTGCTGAGATGTTTCTCTGTCGCTTCAGCTGCTGCCTGTGGGAGCCCTGCTGGCCCTCTTGCGTCTCCACGCTTCTTACTGGTCACGTTGTGATGAATTGGCTCTTCTGTCCTGTCCCTGGTAATAAGACATCTCTCCAGTTGGTGTTCTGTTGGTCATTCCAGATGATTTCTCCCCAATTAAGTTGTAATTCCAGTTTGGTGTTGGGAGAAGATTGGTGTAGCTCCACTTACTCCTCCGCCATCTTGGTTCACAGAATTACTCTTTGGAGCCTTCAGAGGGGTCACAACCCTGCCAGCACCCTGATTTCAAACTTCTAGCCTCCAGAATACATTTATGTTGTTTTCAGTTACCAAGTTTGTGGTAATTTGTTATGAACAGCCCTAGGAATCTAATGCAGCATGGCATATCTTTCACTATTCATTTATTTTTTAATCTAGTTGTGTTTTTATATTTCAAGTGGGCTTCTCATTGGCAGATAAGTTGGGGTTTGCTTTAATTATCCAATCTGAAAATCTCTGCCCTTTTCTGGGGGAATTTAGGCCATGTACATTTAATGTGATTTTAAAAACATGTTTGGGTTTAAATCTAACATTTGCTACTTGTTTTTTGTATTTTTTCTGCCTTATTTTGAATTAGTTGTACATTTAAAATTTTTATTTTATGTGCTTTGTAGAATTATTAACTACATTGTTTTAAGCAATAAATTATAATGTGTCTTGATGGATTTTTTTTTTTTTTCATTTTTTTTTAACTTGGAGGGTTTTTTTTTTAGCTTTTTGGACAAGTGTGTATATAGTTTTCATCAAGTTTTTATTTCTTCAACATTTTTATTGTCCTTTTCTTTTGTTGGGATTTCAGTTACCCACATATTAGGCTTCTTGAAGTTGTCTCAAAGTTCACTGATGTTCTGGGGGTTTTTCAGTCTTTTTTTTTTTCTCTCAGTATTTTATTTTGGATAGTTTCTGTTGCCGTGTCTTTAAGTTCATTATTCTTTTCTCTTCAGTGTCTAATCCTATCCAGTTTATTTTTCCTACTAGGCATTGTAGTTAAAAAAAAAAAAAAATCTCTTGATATATGATTTGGGCCTTTTAAAAATATTTTCCTTATTCTTTTTTTGGGGGGCTGGTTAAAAGATTTTATTTTATTATTTTTAGAGAGAGGGAAAGGAAGAGAAGCAGAGAGGGAGAGAGACCTCAATGTATGGTTGCTCTTTACCTGCCTCCAGCTACAGACCTGGCTGGAGACCTGGCTTGCAACCTGGTTATGTGCCCTGGCTGGGGAATCAAACCAGCAGCCTTTGGGTTTGTAGGCTGGCTCCTTATCTATCCACTGTGCCACCAGCCAGGGCTATTCTCCTTATTTTTATTAAGCATGTTCAATCTTTCTCCTTTAACTTCTTGAACATAAGGAATGCTGTTAAAATAACTGCTTTAATATCCTGTCTATTAATTTTATCATCTGTGTCATTTCTGGGTCAGTTTTTAATTGATTGTTTTTTCCCCCTCATTATGCATTGTATTTTTCTACAACTTCCATACCAACTTTTTTTAGATGACAAACATTGTGAATTTTACCTTGTTGTATGCTGAGTATGTATATTTTTTATTTCTACAAAATTCTTAAACTTTATTCTGAGGTATAGCTAAGTTACTTAGGAATAGTTTGATTTTTTCAGGTCTTACTTTTAAAGTAATCTAAGGCTGAACCAGAACAGATTTACTTCAGGGCTAATTCTGTCTCCCAAATGAGATAAAACCTTTCCTTAGTACTTTTACCCAATGCCCATGAATTCCGAGGTTTTCAAATCTGGCTGTTGAAAGCAAGAACAATTTTCAGCCTTGTGTGAGCTCCAGGAATTTTTTCCTCTAATTTTTTCCCTTGATCTTGGACTTTTTCCACATGTATCTACTGAGCAGAACTTAGCTAAAGGCTCCAAGAGGACTTTACAGATCTCCTGAGTTCTATGTGCAGCCCTCTATTTTGCAGTCTCCGGCCTATGAATTCTAGTACTTTGGCATGCCAACTCTCTCTCCTCAACTAGGGAGACTGCTGGGTACTGCCTGGGTTCCCCTTGCCTGTAACATGGCCTGGGCTCTCTCTGGGCAATCATTGGTCTTATGTCCATTCTCACAAGGATCACTGCTTTTCTCTTTCCAATGTCCAATATCTTATAACTTTTGTTTCAATTTCTTTTTTTATCTTTCATAGTTGTTTTGGGACAGAACATAGCTGGCAGCGGAAGTCCTACCCTTGCCTCCATATTTATCCGTTGCTGTGTGAGTAGGGGTCAGGTATGTGTCCTTGCAATCAAACACACTGTGCTTCAGATCTTGGCTCTGCCAGTTCCTCGGACTGTGTTGGCCAAATTATTGCACCAATTTGACCACAGTTTTCTTATTTGAAAAATAGGCTAAAAAATATGTAAACATAGGGTTGTTGTGAGGATTAAATTAGGTAATGCATAGAAAGTGACTAGCCCCAGGTATAGGCTCAATAATGTAATTTATGACCAAATGAATACAAGAAGGATTATTATTTTTTAATGACCTCAAATTTATTCATTGTGTGCTGCAGCCCTGTTCCTGGGGACAATCTAGCCATTACTCTTGAGCTCCCAAAAGGGGGGTGGGGCATAAGCAGCTCTAAACTTCTTGCACCAACAGAGGGGAGCAGCCACATGGAGAACTTCCAATGACACATACTAGAAACATCACGGACATTTGGCTGCATGAAGCATTATAATGATCTTTTCTTTGTGGCAGATTGTCTCTACTAATGAGGTTGGGTTTGAGCCAATGTTAAATACAGTTTGCATGTACAGATTGCACACCAATTGGCAGAAATGGAACTCAGAAACATTTTGGGTATCAGGACAAGACAGCTATGATTCAAGCTTTGCTTCACATAATCCTTTGTTTCTCCACTGGCATCCTCTTCATAAAATATATTAAGGATATTAACCCTTATCATATTTACTTAAAGTATACTTTTGTTTTTCTTTTCTTTTTCTTTTTTCTATTATTTTTTTAAATTTAATTTTATTGTTGTTATCTTTTGTTTTTCAATCAAATGTGCTTTAAACAGAATGTAGCATTTTTTATGCAGTTAAACTTTTTTTCCTTTCTTTCTGTAATCTCTTCTATTGCTTTCAGGCCTAAAAAATCCCATCCAGCCATTAAATAAATATATATTTATCTTGATTTTAGTCCAGGTTTTAATGTTTTATTTTTTATTCTAATTAGAATTTATTTTAATTTTGATATGTGGTGTAAAGTGTGAAGGTGTTGTATCTGAGATAATTAACACTAGCTTCTACAACTGCCAGACCCTGAGATCTCAATGCCCTACACAACATGGCCTTAATTCTCTCGGATGTCAAGCCCAGTGTGGGTCAGGGACATTCCTGAGTTAAGTGCCTCTAGGTGGTGACTCCAGGACCCAGGCTACTCTGCCTGTAGTTCTACCATCTCAAGTTTTTGCTTCCAACTGCAGGGGTCCCCTAGAATATCTGGTAAACACTAATTGCTTCTGCCTTAATACTTAATTACATTTTTCAGGTAACTATCCAATTATATGACCCAGTGCCGTTTACTGATCACATATGAAGTTGTTATGTCTGTGCTGCCTATTTTGTTTTAGTAGAAACTACACTAGAATTTTTTCAAACTAGAAGTTTTAATGGTAAGTTTTAACATTTTCTAGGGTGAATGCCTCCTTCAGTATTGTCCTTTTTAAAAATTTTCTCAGATGCTACATACCATCATATCCTATTGCCTATTACATATGATCTATCAGCTCTATTCTCACCTTAAAGGCTGTACCCACACCAAAGGATTCAATTAACAGCTCAGGTGGATCATAATTGCTATGAACTGAATGTGTCTCTCCCAAATTCATGTAGAAAAGTTCTAAAGTGAAAGATTAGGAGGTGGGGCCTTTGAGGGTAATTAGACCATGAAGGGGGAGCCCATGATAGTATTATTATCCTTGTAAAATGAGGAAGAGGGTTCCCCCTTACCCCACCTGCCATGTGAGGATACAGGGAGAAGACAGTTTTCTTCTACAGGCCAGGAAGTGAGATCTCACCTGACACCAGATCTGCCAGTTCCTTGACCTTGGATTTTTCAGTCTCCAGAACTATGAGAAATAACAGTTTGCTATTTAACTGTCTAGTCTATGGCATTTTTGTTATCGTAGTCCCAACTGACTAAGACAAATCTAAATCTAGGTCTCCATCTTTTACCCCCTTTCCAAACTCCAGGCCCACATCCCAGGAGCCTAGTATACTGCTGGAAATACCTGGAAATTTGGCTTGCATCTCCAGTGGGAACTAGATCTTTCAGCAGCCAATGGCTGATATATTTTTAAAGGCAGAGATAGAGAAGTGAATTGGGAGAAGGAAAAAAGCTGATGCTCCATAATAGTCCCCCAACTTCACCTAAAACCTGGGGGAATAAAAAGTAAAAAGTGTTAATTCCAGTGTCTCCTTACTCAGGAGGGCTTACTCCAGTTTGGAAACCCTTGAGAGAATCATTTCAACCTCTCAGGAGTCTACGCTTTCCTCACTGCGGTGGGGTTGAGGGAGCAGGTGGAGAAAAAGTGCATCAGGTTCTGGTGGTATCAGCTCACAGCAACAGTTCAGAAGTTGCCACCAGTTGCCAGCAGAGGGCCTTCAAGAAGATGCTGGTGCGCTCCAGCTGGTGTAGTTGGGGGTCTTCAGCAAAGTGGAAAGTTGCCAGTTGATTCTTGATCAGGGCACCTGCCTGGGTTGCGAGTTAGATCCTTGGTCAGGAAATATATGAGAGGAAGCCAGTAAATGTTTCTCTCCCTCTCTTCCCCTCTCTCTATAAACAAACAAACAAACAAACAAATAAAGCTACCTTTTAAAAAGTTGGGTGCTCTTGCGCAACCTGCAATGAAAAACAGATGTCACTAAAACAGTAATAATTATAATTGTTCCCAGTTTTTGAGCACTTATTAAGAGCTGTTCATGTTTTAACATGAACTCATTTGACCTTCATAACTATCTGGCATACTCTGGTATACAGATGAGGAAACTCAGGTTTATAAATGTTGAGTAACTTAGCCAAGGCCACAAAGCTAATGAGGAGCAGAGCCAGGCTTTAAACTTAGGTCAGTTGACTCCAAAGTCTGCTCTATGTTCTCAGCTATGTTGTATCTGTCATCTCCCAAAACAGTAGGGAGACTGAATGTTTAACAGCTTGTGAACAGAATTCAACTAGTCTTGACAATTTGTTGCAGTTGTGTGGGAAGGGTTTGGTGGAGGGAGAATTTAAAATACCCTCCCTGGATCATGCTGAAAGAGTGATGTGTAAGGCAAATTGGGAACCAATTGGCTAGAATAACTAAAACTAAGTTTCTGGGCATTAGATAACTGCTTATATTTGCTCTTTACTGTGACAGGTAGACCAGATATTAAAGAAGAGGACTATTTTTTCTATTGGGTTGGCCAAAAGGTTCATTTGATTTTTAAGTAAAAATAAAAGACACATTTTTCATTTTCACCAATAACTTGGTTGAATAGTGTATTCACCATATTGTTCCCCTATCTTCAGGCAACTTCATAATTCCATCTTCCCAAATCTTTTTTTATCTTTTTGGAGCAAAGAATTGTTCCAGGTACCTTTTGTAGTCTTCCAGGGAATTGCAATTTTTACCATTAAGAGCATTTTGTAAAGATCAAGGAGATCCAGCCAGGATGGTGGCCTAGGCAGACGTGGCTCACCTCTTCACACAACCACATCAAAATTAAAACTAAAATAAAGAACAACCACCAGCTGGAACCATCAGAAATTGGGTTGAATAAAAGTCTGACAACTTCAGAATTAAAGGAACCACATCCATTGTGATGGGTAGGAGGAGCATAAATGCAGAACAGGCTGGTCCCACATTCATCTGTAGTGGATAAAAATTTAGGAGAGGTACCTCAGGAGTGAGGAGTCCCAGCCCCACAACAGGCTCCCAAGCCCAGGGTTCCAGTGCCAAGAAGGTAAAGTCCCCACAACTTCTGACTGCAAAAACCAGCAGGGATTGAGTTAGCAGAAGAAACTACTGAAGCCCTATGCAGTTACTCTTAAAGAACCCACATACAGACTCACCTTCTCAGGCTCACTTCCTCTGGGCTCTGGTACCAGGTGGCAGCTTGAGGGAAACCAGTGGTACACAGGGAGAAACTGAAGTGTCAGCAAGCAGAGGCCATTGTCTCTTTTCTGGGCCTCCCCTGACAGAGCCAGCAGGCTTGTGCCATATCCGAGACTCCATCAACCTGGCTAACTCTGTTTAGCTTCCCGAACAATGTAGAGCTAAAGGAGTTCATCATCACCAAGTCATTATTATATGAAATATTAAAGGGACTTATTTAAGAAAGAAAAGATCAAAACTATGAACATTAAAATGACAACAAATGCCCTGGCTGGTAGCACAGTGGATAAGGCGCCGGCCTACAAACCCAAAGGTCACAGGTTCGATTCCCCAGCCAGGGCACATAACCAGGTTGCAAACCAGGTCTCCAGTCAGGTCTGTGGCTGGAAGCAGGTGAAACGCAACCATACATTGATGTCTTTCTCTCTCTCTCTGCCTCTCTCCCTTCCCTTCTTCCTAAAAATAATGAAATAAATCTTTTAAAAATAAATAAATAAATAAAATAAAATGACAACAAACAACTATCAACAACTGAATTTAAAAATAAAAATAAAAACAAACTAAGCAAATAATAAAAAAGGGAAATGAACCATAGGTATGGGATCATTTGTAGGGTTAGCAGCTGAGTGGGGGAAGGGAGAGAAAGGGGGAAATGCTCCAGGGATCAAGAAGCATAATTGGTAGGAACAAAATAGGGGGATGTTAAAAATATTATAGGAATGGGTGAAGAACTTACATGCATGACCCATGGACATGAACTAATGGTGGGGGCAAGGGTGGATTGCTGGATGAAAGTGGGGTACTGAGTGGAGGGGTCAAAGGGAAAAATTTGTGATAATTGTAATAGCATAATCAATAAAATATACTTCTAAAAAAGAATTTTGTAAAGATCAAAATAAATGGAAATCTGAAGGTGCAATGTTTGTGATGAACCAGAATTTCCCAACCAAGCTGTCATAGTTTCTGCCTGGTCATCAAAGAAGCATGTGGTATTGCATCATCCTGATGGAAGATTATGCATTTTCTGACTAATTCTGGATGCTTTTCATCAAGTGCTAGTTTCTGTTGGTTTAACTGGGATCAGTACTCATTGGAATTCATGGTTTGGTTTTCCAGAAGTAGCTCATAATAGAGGACTCCCTTCCAGTCCTACCATATACACAACATCATCTTCTTTGGATAAAGAGTAGCTTTTGGTGTGGTTGATGATGGTTCATTTTGCTTGCCCCATGATCTCTTTTGTTTCACTTTTTATTGCCCATCACAATTTGTTTTAAAAATGGAACATTTTGGTTATGTTTCAGTAGAGGATTGCACCCAGAAATGTAGTCAAGAAGGGTTTTTTCACTTACCCTATGTGGAACCCAACCATCAAAGTGATTAACATAACCAAGATGGTGCAAATGATTTTCAGCATTTGATTTGGATATTTTAAGTATGTTGGCTATATGTCCTGGGTGGTATAGTATTGATTGTTCTCAATTAATGTCTTCTCAAACCCTTTTGATATGTTTGATCGGTCACAGAACCTTCTCCATACACTGCACAAATCTTTTTTGCATGTTTCAGTTGTGTTTTTACCTTTCTTGAAATAATAAAGTATAATATGCCAAAAATGCTGCTTATTTTCTTCCATCTTCAATATTAAAGTGGCTATACAAAAATTCACATATTTTTATTTTCTTTTTTTAATGCAGGCTAATATGATAGTTGTCACAATATAATCTTACAAAATTGTTTCAAATGAAATTAAAGACAACTAAGTGCTTCTAGAGCCATCTTAAGGAAACAACTGAACAAACCTTTTGGCCAGCCCAATACTCTACAGCACAGAAGAACTTGGTAAGACTTCATAACGAACCTTGAGCTGAACTTGGGCTGGGAGACAGAGCATTGTGGACCAGGGTGAAAGCCAGCTGGCCTTCTAGACAACTGAAGGCCAAATTAGCAGCAATTTTTCTTTTATCTATGTCAAAAGAAACCACCAGTGTTCTGAGGAGTCCCCTCTTCCATGCCATTTAATCTTCAGAGTATAATGCCTTTAGGAAAAGCAGTGTTTCTAATTGGCCCTCAGTGGTCATGAGATTGGATGACCACATTCTTTTTGCCTAAAGACTGTTTTCATAATAGGTTATATGGACTAGTTTGGATTTTGAAGCAGATAGAACCCTCACCCATAGAAAATATTGCAAGGGAAATGCTTGAGAAATAGAATGGGTTTAGCTCCAGCCATGCTCCCTCTGGTGCCCTTTGCTACTAGCCTAAGTCACCACATAGTTATGGGGAGTCCCAGACAAAGGGAAAAGATAGCATGTTTGGGTTTCGCTGAGCACAAGACTATATCTTCAGTGTTTAGGGTACAGGGAACAGTTATGCATTTTTCCTAGTGTGCTGTTCTCTTAATGATCACATCCATGTGTATTTTAGAAGAACTCCAGTATTCTGTTTCTCATTCATTTACACTTTACACTTCAAAAGATTGTTTTGTAAGAGCTACTCAATGCACAAGAAATCTCATGAGATTTTCTTTTAAATGAGCCAGCAAACTTTCCAAGAATCAGGAAGCTGCCAGTTGCCAAGAATAAATAAATGGACTCCAGAAGGTTTAAGTTTGATTTAAAACTTTGTAAGGTTTAAGTAGGTTCTATATCTGGCTTAACTCCATGTCCTCATCTAAGACATAAGCCACAGGAGGGAATACTATTCCTGGCATGTGCCTTTTTTTTTTTTTTTTAAGCATTGAATTTAATGCTCATTTCCCATAATGATTAATTAGAAACTCATAGCAAAATAGTTATAATGTGATGACATAAAGAGAAATAAAGGGATGGTAGAAAAGCTCTTGCCTGAAAGTTAGGCAGCCTCAGGCTTGGTTTTGTTCCAAAACTTACTGGAAAACATAATTTTTTTTTCTGCCTCAATTTCCTTATCTATGACATAAAGAAACAAGAGCATGTGGTATCTAAAATTTTGTGGTGAAAATTCAAAATAACCCCTGTCTAATTGTGGAAGCAAGTAGTCTGGACATGTAGCACTACTGATTAAAGCTGGAATTAGTTGATTGTGTTTATGTACAACTATGAAGGTTTTTAAAAGTATATTCTATTGATTATGCTATTAAAGTTGTCCCAATGATTTCCCCTTTGCCAACCCCCTCTGCCCAGTACCTCCCTTCCCTCCAGCAATCCCCCCTCCCTTAGTTCATGTCCATGGGTCTTGCATATCATTTCTTTGGCTTCACCATTTCCTAAACTACTCCTGACATCTCCCTGTTTATTTTGTACCTACTGTATGCTTCTTGATCCTTGCAACTTTTCCCCTATTCTCCCCCTAACCCCTGCCTACTGACAACCCTCTATATGATCCCCATACCTATGATTCTGTTCCTATTCTGGTTGTTTGCTTAGTCAGTTTTTTTAGATTCATTTGTTGATGGTTATGAGTTTGTTGTCATTTTACTGTTCATAGTTTTCATCTTCTTTTTCTTTTTTTAAAATATTTTTATTTATTATTATTTTCAGTGAGAGGGGAAGGGGGAGGCAAAGAGAGAGAAAGACATCAATGTGTGGTTGCCTTTCACCTACCTCCAAATATAGACCTGGCTGGAGACCTAGCTCGCACCCTCATTATGTGCCCTGGTTGGGAATCCAACCAGCGACTTTTGGGTTTGCAGGCCAGTGCTTTATCCACTGTACCACCAGCCAGGGCTCATCACCTTCTTCTTCTTCTTCTTTTTTTTGAATAAGTCTCTTTAACATTTTATATAGCAATGGCTTGGGATGATGAACTCCTTTAGCTTTACTTTGCCTGGGAAGCACTTTATCTGCTCTTCCATTCTAAATGATAGCTTTGTTGGGTAGAGTAATCTTGGTAGCAGGCCCTTGCTTTTCGTCACTTTGAATACTTCTTGCCAGTCCCTTCTTACCTGCAAAGTTTCTTTTGAGAAATCTTCCCAGAGCCTTATTGAAATTCCTTTGTAGGTAACTCTCTCCTCTTGCCGCTTTTAAGATTCTATCTTTAGCCTTTGGCATTTTAATTGTGATGTGTCTTTGGGTCTAGCTTGTTTAGGACTCTCTGAGCTTCATGGAGTTGTATGTCTATTTCCTTCACCAAACTAGGGAAGTTTTCCTTCATGATTTTTCACATGTTTTCAATTTCTTGCTCTTCCTCTTCTCCTCTGACACCCCTATGATTCAGATGTTGGTACATTTAAGGTTGTCCCAGAGGTTTCTAAACCTCTCCTTATTTTTTTCAATTCTTATTTCTTCATTCTGAATTGGTTGACTACCTATTTCTTCCTTATCTTCCAAATTGTTCCAAACCCTAACTTCCTTCCCTTCACCATTGCTTTCATGTGGATTTTCATTGTTTTACTTAGCATAGCCTTCACTTCTTCCCTTGTGGATTTGCCGCACTCAATCATGTCTCAAGTCTATGAGCATTGTTATCACCAGTGTTTTGAACTCTGCATCTGTTAGGCTGGCTGTCTCCTCTATGCTTAGTTCTCCCACTGGAGCCTTGATATCTGTCTTTTCAACTTGACACACTCCTGTGTTTGCCTCTGTATCTTAGGTAAAGCTGTTGCATCTGTTATGTAAGGGGTGGGGCCTTAGGTATTCATCAGGGTGGGTCTGCTTGTTTCATCACATTGTGGCACTGTATGTGGGGGGGGGGGTCAGAGAGGAAACAATGCCATTTACTTAGCACTTACTCCTTGTCCAGGCACTTCTCCCACTTCCTGTATAGGACTGGTTCCTCTAGCTGTGGCCCTCGAGATGGTTCCCAGGGTGGGTGGGTCTGAGGATATTCTAGGACCAGAGGGCCTCTAAACAGACTCTCATGAGAGATGGGCAGTATCTTTTGCCACCCAAGCTCCCAATGGTTTTCACAGCCAGAAGCAATGTGGCTTTATTTTCCTGGCGCTAGAGCCATGAGTTGCTCAGTCTGGCCTGGGACTGGAATTGCTCCCCAGATGTCCCTCCTGGCTTTTATAATGCATGACTGCTCTTTCTGATGGCTGGCCACAGCCATTGCCTTGCTCCCACCACCATAGCCACCACACTGCATCCTTTCCGCCTGGACTCCACCCCTCCAACTTGTCTGAATGAGTATTACTTATTTATATGTTTGTTTGCTGGACTTCCATGCAGTTTGATTTTCTGATAGTTCTGGTTGTTTTTTGTTTGGGGGTAGATGTAATTCTTCTTATGTTTGTGGAAGGAGGCAAAGTGTGTATATTTATTCCTCCATCTTGGCTGGAAGTTCCAACTCTGAAGGTTGTTTTTTTAAAAAAGTGATAGTAGACTAGTGAAAGACCTATCAAAAGAAAATATGTGCTGTAGAGAAAAAGTAAGGAGATATGCCCTAGTCAGTTATGGATACCATAACAAAATTCCATAAATTGGGTGGCTTAAACAAGAAACACCAATTTCTCACAGTTCTAGAAACTGGAAGTCTGAGATTCAGGTGCCATCATGGTGGGGTGTTGGTGAGAGCTCACTTCATGGTTTTTAGACAGCTGTCTTCTTGCTGTATCCTCACATGGCCATGGTATTAATAAGGGTATTAGTCTCATAATGGGGGCTGCAACCCCATGACCTCATTCAAACCCAAGTACCTCTCAAAGGCTCCATATCCAAACACCACCACATTAGGGATTAGGTCCTTAACATATGAATTGAGGAAAGAAACATTCAGTTTATAGCTGAGGGTGTAACATGTTTTTGTTATCTTACCCAGATCCCCTATACTGGATGGTACACCCATCTTCTAAGTCCTATAGGTATTGGTGATTAATCACTCACACCTGTACTTTTGCCTGGAGGCGTGCCCTTGACCGCTGGATGCTGAAGGTATGGGAGGTTACAAGTCCTGCTCTTGAGGAGGCATCTTAGCCAATGACTGACCAATTGGGGAAGCTAACAAGCCAGCACCATTGATTCTGGGAAACTGATGGCCCAGGGCTCACCAGGGATCAGGTTGTGCCTAGATTTCCTTGCTGAACTTTTTCCCCTGCCCTTTCCTGTTTCTCACTCCCCTCACTCTGAAGTTTCTCCTAAGAGCATTTCCTGAATATGTCACTTGCCCAAGAATCCCCATCTCAGGTTCTGCTTCTAGGGACCTGACCTAATATGAGGAGAAGAAGAAAAATGAGCTGTGCAAGTAACTCATTCATGTTACAAGAACCATGCCAGGTTCACGAGTCCTGGGCCTGGTGCAGACGATCACAATGGAGAAAGCAGAGGTTCAGGGTGACAGCCCTGGATGACAGAGCTCTGTGGTCTGGGAAGGAGTGTTATTCAGCCAGCCAGCTATAAGAAATTCATAGGGAATTATTACTTTGGAAGCTTTGAATAGTGAGCAGCTTCACTTGGGTCAATTAATTTCATTCTGTAAGTTGATCAAGCTGAGCCTCTCGTATGCTGAGCCTCAGCAGCAGACTGAGAATGGGAGGAGATGATGAGCATTGTAGCAGGGGGTGGGGTAGCGTCTGGTCTGCCCAGGAGATGTATGAAAATAGGACTTGAGGGATTCAAGAAGGAAGAACAATCACATTTATCTTGAAGGTCAGAGAAGGCATTTATTTCAGATCTCAACAGGATGTGTCTGATTTTAAATGTGGGGACTAGGCAGAAAAAAAAAACGAGTCTTATCCAAATGAACATTGCGCACACACACACACACACGCACACACACGTACAGGGTGGGACAAAAATAAGTTTGCAGTTGTTCATATGGAAAATAATACAATAATAAACAATAACAAAAGAATAAATTGTTTCATGTACTCACAACTGTGTGTGTGCTTTCTTCCCGGGAATCTATACCAAAGTAAAATTTCCACTTTCACCTTGGGCATGACTCCATATGGGGAATTGGAACCAAGATCTCTTGGGACTTAGAGCCCTAGGATCTATTTTCCTTCTCTGGAAGTTCTATGTACCTAGCGAGCTGTCTCAGATACTTTTCAGGCAGCACTCTTCTCTAGGCCTATATAATGTCATATATGACGGTAGGGAACTCATTCAGGGAGGGCTACAGACCTCAGTCCCCAAGGGCAAACCAGAGTGATGCTAAGTGTAGGGGAGATGTTGTGAAAGCACCCTTAAGATAAGGACCTAGGCTGAGCAAGGGCAGGACAGAATACCATGTGCCTGAAAGCCGCAGAATTCTCAGGGGAGAAAAGCAAGCTAAGATGAGATGGCAGCTGGTGGTAGGCATCAACAGATGGTCTGCCTTGCTGCCGGGGAAGGAGCAGCAACCACAGACAAAGACTCCATCCCGGAGAGAGGAGGACAGCCGGGTTGGCCCTTCTGCAGGAGTTCTTGGCCAAGCTGAAAGGAGAAGCCTCTCAAATTCTGCCAGGAAGAGAGATAAAAGAAGGATAATGTCATTCTCTGTCTTTTATCTTTGAAGAGTCAGGAAGTAAAGATGAATGGATGGAGAGTGTTAAGAATTGTAATTGCTTTGTGTCAAGGTGAAAAAAAAGGTACCTGTTGCACTAGAACCCTTCAAGTTGTCTTACAAGAAAGGTGGCAGTGGAATAAAGAACCAGGGGACAATCTGAGCCACAAAGGAGAGGGGACTAGAGGCAGATTAAGTCAAACTGGCAAAGGATTAAGGAGCCTGTGTTAGCATTTCTTTCAGTGTGAGTTGTATCCTTGGGACTTGAGATACTATGCTAACTTTGTACTTTACAGAATTAAAATGTAGCAATACTATTTTTATGATTTAGTATTTCTCTGAGAATTAAAAAAAAAATTTAAAAGATTTTATTCATTATTTTTAGAGAGAAGGGCAGGGAGGGAGAAAGAAAGGGAGAGAAACATCGATGTATGGTTGCCTTTCATCTTTCTCTAGCTGGGGACCTGGCTGGAGACCTGGCTGGCAATCTGGGTATGTGCCCTGACTGGGAATCAAACCAGTGAACCTTGGATTTGCAGGCAAGCGCTAATCCACTAAGCCACACCAGCCTGGGCTCTCTGAGTATTTTTTATTTTTTAAGATTTTATTTATTATTTTCAGAGAGAGGGGAAGGGAGACAGGTAGAGAGGGAGAGAGATATCAATGTATGGTTGCCTTTCACCTGCTTCTAGCTACAGACCTGGCTGGAGACCTGGCTTGCAACCTGGCTATATGCCCTGGCTGGAAGTCGAATCAGCAACCTTTGGGTTCACAGGCTGGCACCTTATCCACTGTGCCACCAGCTAGGGCTCTCTGAGTATTTTTAAGTTTTGAAACCTATCCCTTTCAAGAGGGTTGGCTTTTATATTCTTCAAATTTTGTACAATTTGAAAAATGAACCTTTAAAATTTCTGAAATTGATTTTGGCACAGAGAGGTGAGGACCTTATTTAAAAATCAATCTATAAGTCTCTTGATAAAAAAGAAAATAGGTACTTTATTATTGTATCAGTTATTAGAAATATATAGAAGTATTGACAGAAGAAAATAAACATGCTCACTACCCAGAAATGATAATTTTTGGTATATTCCTTTTCATTCTTTTGTTGTCTATAGTTTTATTGATTGTGATCATATAATACATGCAAAATTATACATATAGCTAATTTTCATGTTTCAACTATTTTGATAATTAATATATGCTCATTAGGGTAAGTTTGGAAAATATAAAAATTTATATAGGGGAAAATAAAATTCAGTCTTGTACAGTTCCATATAGTAATAATATATTTGTAACTATACTTTCATGTTTTTTAAATCACTGGAATTAGGAGAACCAAGATGGTAGAGGAGTAGTAAGTGGAGCTATACCAATATCTCCCAACACCAGACTGGAATTACAACTAATTGGGGATAAATCATTTGGAATAACTAACAGAACACCAAGTGGAGAGAAGTCTTATTACCACTAACAGAACAGAAGGGCCACTTCATCACAATGTGACTTGTAGAAAGTGCTGAAACGCGAGAGGGCTGGCAGGGCTCCCACAGGTGGCAGCTGAAGGGACAAAGAAACATCTCAGCTGCCGGGGGTTCCACCTGAGAAGGGTGGGATCTAAACCCCAACTGGGCTTCCCAGCCTACAGCAGCAAAGCTGAGAGTAAAACAGCACCCAGCTGTGAAAAGCAAAAAGCTGCCTAGTTTAGCCAATTTGACAGAGAGACCGAATTCTTAAAGGGACCATGCACAAAAATAGAGGCACCCACCTACCCTGGGCTCCAGCAGAGGGAGGGCACAGTGGACTAGAGACACTTAAGGAAGGTTTGGGTCATTGGCTTTAGGGGATGAGCTGAAGGAGCAGCCCATGAATCAAGAGCTGACTCATCCCCCATACAGCCAACAGACCACTCTTCTCCAAAGGGCAGGAGCCTAAGGGGAAGCCACAGCCTCACCCTTAGGAATTAATCCGCCCCACCCAGCAGTACCTAAACTTGACCTCAGATCATAGGTTGATTGGATTAACTGAATTAATCTGCCCAGCCTAGAGGAGCCTAAAACTGACCACTGATCACCCACTGATTGGATTAACAACTAAAGAAGAGAGAAAAAGACAGTGGATCTCCAACTGGCTGACAAGGCCCAGACTGGGATACAAGCTAATGTCACCAAGCACAGATCCAGGAAGTAAAATAAAAGTGCACCTCTACACCACAGAAGGTCACACCACTAAGACAATAAGTGAAAGCAAATGAATCTAAGAAGTAGAAGCAAACAAGAGCCACCTAAAATAGGGAGACAAAGAAATAAACCCTCAGCAAATGGAAGAGAGGAATCCCCAGGAAGAGTGCAAAATGAAATAGAGGCAAGCACCCTCTCAAACATGAAATTCAAAATAATGATAATAGAGAAGCTCAATGAGCTCAGTGAGTTCAAAGAAAACTATAAACATCTCTAGGGGAACTACATAGAGCTCC
Source organism: Noctilio leporinus (assembly GCA_004026585.1). NCBI lineage: Eukaryota > Metazoa > Chordata > Mammalia > Chiroptera > Noctilionidae > Noctilio > Noctilio leporinus. The sequence goes on from PVIW01012573.1 coordinate 17,777, forward strand.
AGGAGAACTACAAAGAACTCCAGGGAAGCTACAAGGAACTTCCTGAGAACTACACCAGCATTAAAAAGGACATAGACTCCATCAATAAGAGCCAGGAGGAAATGAAGAATACCATTTCTGAATTGAAGAGCACAGTAGAAGGAATCAAAAGCAGGCCAGAGAAAGCAGAGGATCAGATCATCGAGCTGGAGGTCAATGTAGAAAAAAATTCCCAGGCAGTGCAACAAAATGATAAAAGAATGATAAAGAATGAAGAGGTTTTAAAAGAGCTTCAGGACAACATGAAATGTAATAACATCCATATCATAGGGATACCAGAAGAAGAAGAGGAGAAGCAAGGGATAGAAAACCTCTTTGAAAAAGTAATGACAGAAAATTTCCCTAACTTGAGGAGAGAACATGTCATACAAAATCAGGAAGCACAGAGGGTCCCAAGGAAGATGAACCCAAACAGGCCCACTCCAACACATATCATAATGAAAATGGCAAATTTCAAAGACAAGGAGAGAATCCTAAAAGCAGCCAAAGGAACAGCTAATAACATACAAGGGGATTCCAATAAGGTTATCAGCTGATTTCTCAACAGAAACACAACAAGCCAGAAGGGAATGGCAAAAAATATTTCAAGCAATGAAAACCAAACGCCTGCAACCAAGAATACTCTACCCAGCAAGGCTGTCATTCAAAATAGAAGGTGAAATAAGGAACTTCCCAGGCAAAAGAAGGTTAAAAGAATACATCTCCACTAAATCAGCATTGCAAAAGATGCTAAAGGGTCAGCTTTAAGAAGATGAAGAAACAGAGAGACAGGCAGGAACACAGGTACAAAGGTAAATGGATTAAATGCACCAATCAAAAGGCATAGGGCAGCTGAGTGGATAAGAACCAACTTCAACTTATGAATGCTTTAAAGTGATTTTGTTATAAATAGATTTTACTAAATATGGTACAATTTTGTATATTACTTCTATCTGCATTACTGCAGGTTAAGTTTTCTTAGATTGGAATCATTTCATAATATGGAAAAATCAGGTTACTTGCAATAACTCGGAAAAATTGAATACAGTTAAGGAAGAAGAAAAATGTAAAATGGGGACATGTATTACATAGAAGACATGCTATCTTTCTTATTCACTGTTATAAAATATGTGTTTGTTTGTGGGTGTGTATAGATTTTATTAGCAATTTAGCAATCAACTGGTCATGGGTGTGTTTTGAAATAAATCTTTAGGGTAGAAAAGATGCTGAGAATGAAGACCAATTTGAATGGAAGTTGCAAACTACTGAACTATATGATTCATGTACATAGACAATATATATTCTCATATTAGCATGTAAATTAGATGAGATTCCTTTCAACTAAATCATGGAAATATACATTTCTAGTTATGAAGGCCCCCAAACTAGGGATATTTGGGAAAAGGAATTAATGCTATATAAACTTTATTATTGAAATCTATAACCTAATCTCTACCTCAACAGATGCTTAAATAGTTCAGGGGTTAGTTTAGGACCACATAGGAAGTCAATCGCAAGTTCAAAGAATAGCTAGAATACTATTCTACAAAATTATTTAAATCCTAGGGCTTTTTATTTTTTGCCTCAATTTAGTAGATATAATAATTTCTACTCTGGGGATTAGCTGAGCCCTGCAAGTGCCATTATTTCTGAAGGCTTCAACATGTAAAATACATGGAGAGGAAAAACAAAAGGTATTGAAAGAAGTAAGACCTGTGCACAGCCTAAATAAATAAGTAAATAAATCTACTATTTAAGATGAAAAAACTACAAAAAGAATAGGTTGTAGTTGCAGTAACTTAAAATAAAGTTGAGTTGTATTATTGGAGTGGGGAGGATCTGACTCAAAACCAAATTCATTTTTTACTATGGGTTTGGCACTGTCTCTAGGACAACTTTCACAAAAGTAAGTTCTGCAATACACCATTTCTATGATATAGTTCACAAAAATAGCATTCCAGAGTAAAATAAGTATTAAAGAAGAAAAAACTGCTTAATTTTGCTACAGTATATCTAAAATACTATCATTTAACATGTAATAATTATGTAAGCTATTGGCATATTTTAAATTTTTTGTATTAACTGTTCAAAATCCAGTATGTACTTTAAATAAGTGTAAAAATATGTATGGGTGTAAATGTATTTTTGCATGTGTTTGGTAGTAGTGCAATTCATATTACTTAAAAGAGTAATTCTTTAAACAAATGAATTAACATAGGCATTTTGGAATAATGAAAAGAAAACTTTGTATTAAATATGATTTGAGAAGCTGACAGAAGGCAGTAATTAAATGGTGAATTTTCTGGATGTGAAAGGAAGAAAGAAAAAGTACACAGTGGTGGTTACAAAATTGACAGGGGAATGTTAAGAAGAACAAAGGAAATGGAGAAGCCAAAGAACTTATATGCATGACTTATGGACATGAACTAAGGGGGGTGTTGCTGGAGGGAATGGGGTAATGGGTTGAGGGGGGTAAAGGGGAAAATTGGGACAACTGTAATAGCAAAATAAATAAAATATATTTAAAAAAGAAATAAATCACTGGGATTATATAGTATATGTTGAACTTTAAGCATTGTGAACACATATTAGTAGGCTATAGATAGATGATAATATAAAGAAGGACACTGAAATATAATTTACATATATAGCTAGTCTACATTTTATCTATTTCTATGGAATCTGTGCTTTATTAGTTATTCCCAAATAACATATTCAATACTTAGGCTGCTCAATATGATTTTCAACTACATTAGTAATATTTTATTTCTTAAGGAGAACGCATAGTGTTGGTTGTGTTAATTTTTTAATTTAAAAATTGGGGAGGGACATAAAATTCTGTTAGTTTCTTTTAACTTTTTACCTGGAAACATTTTCAAATTTATAAAAATAGAATCAGCAACACCCATGTACACAGATTGACTTATTGTTAACATTTTAAACCTTTTTTATTAACCAAGTTCTCTTCTGCCTCTACCCTACTCCCCACCCCTGTTCTCTCTCCTGAACCATTTGATGATCAGCTCTATACATCATGGTTCTTTACCCCTAAATACTTTGGTATTTCTGAAGAATAGAGATACTCTTTTATATAACTGCAGGACAGTTATCAGCATCATACATTTACAACTTACAATAATTTTATCTGATTTACTTTCCGTAGTCTAATCGACTATGACAGTTGATCTTATAATGTCCTTTATCACATTTCCCCCCTTTAATACAGAATCCAGTTTAGGCTCTTGTATTAAAAAAGATTTCATATAATAATGGTTTGGTTTCATATAATAATGGATAAGTATTTAATATTTTCTTGCCTGGGAAACTTCTTACCTGCCCTTTGATTCTAAATGATAGCTTTGCTGAATAGAGCAATCTTGGCTGTAGGTCCCTGCTCTTCATGACTTTCTTGCCAACCACTTCTAGCCTTCAAACTTTCTTTTGAAAAACCAGCTGATATTTTAATGGGAAGTCCCCTGTAGGTAACTAACTTCTTTTCCCTTGCTGCTTTTAAGATTCTCTCTTGATCTTTAACTTTGGCATTTTAAGTATGATGTGGTTTGGAGTGGACCTCTTCATCAATCTTGTTTGGGACTCTTATTCTTCCTGGGCTTGCATGTCTATTTCCTCCACCAAATTAGAAAGTTTTTTTTTGTTTTGTTTTGTTTTTTCTCATTATTTGTTCAAATAGATTTCCAATTTCTTACTCTTTTTTCCCTCTGGCACCCCTATGATGCAAATGTTGAAATGCTTGAAGTTGTGCCAGAGGTTGCTTATACTACTCTCTTTCTTTTGTATTCTTTTTTTCTTCTTGTTCTTATTGCTTGTTTTTTCCTTCCTTATGTTCTATATCATTGATTTGATTCCTGGCCTCATGCACTCTACAGTTGTTTCCCTGTAAATTGTTGTTTTTTCAATGGTGTGTCCTTCACTTCTGACAAGATCTTTTTTATGCTGTTGAGATCCTCACTAAGTTCCTTGGACAACCAACCTTATAACCAGTGTTTCGACCTCTGAATCTGATATAATGCTTATATCCATTCTGTTTAGCTCTTTTTCTGGAGTTTTGATCTGTTCTTTCATTTGGGCCATGTTTCTTTGTCTCCTGGTTTTGGCAGCCTACCTGTGTTTGTTTCTATGTATTAGGTAGAGCAGCTGTGATTGGTAATGTGGCCTAACATAATAGGTGTCCTCTAGGGTCAAGTAGCACAGCTTCCCCTATCATCCAAGCTGGGTACTTAAGGTGCACTCTTTGTGTGGGCTGAGTACACCCTCCTCCTCTTGTAGTTGAGCCTTGGTTGCTGTTGGCAAGCCAACAGGGGGGATTTACCCAGGCCAGTCAGCTGCAAGGACCGGCTGTGACCACTGAACACCAACTTCCACCCTCTGTGGAAGATCAGCTATGAAGGGGCAGGTGGTGGTGCTCCAACATGGTCTGTAGCTGTCCACTGGGTGTGCTGGCCCTGAGGTTTCATAGGTGGTGCAGGCCAAGGTCAGCTCCCACTGTGTTTTCCCAGGGCTGCCCCCTGCCTGAGCTATAAAGCAATCTGAGATGGTTACTACTTGTGCTGGGCTTGGAGATTCCCAGGTGAACCTAAATTGTGAATCTAGGCTGGCTGCAGCTAGTGCTGGGTCTGGGGCTCACTGAGGCCAGCTGTTGCTTGTTTGTTAGAATTTAGGAAGTTGTGAGCTGAGCCAAGAGCAGCCGTTCGTATGGAAAAGCAGTTCGGGTGGGCCCCAAAGGCCAGGTTGATGGATTCTCAGATGTGGCACCAGCTTGTTGGCCTTAGTGGTGGAGAGTTTAGAAAAGGGACAGTGGATGCCAGCATACAGTGTATACCTTTCAAGCTGCTACCTCTGGAGCTCAGAGGGAGTGAGTCTGAGCAGGTGAATTTGTGTGTGCATTCTTTCAGAAGAACTGTTTGGTGTTCCAGCAATTTCTTCTGCCAACTCAATCACTGCTGGTTTTTGCAGCCTGAAGTTTTGGGGACTTACCTTTCTGGCACTGGAACCCTGGGCTTGGGAGCCTGGTGTGGGGCTGGGACTCCTCAGTCCTGAGGCACCCCTCCTGGATTTTTATCCACCACACCTATCTGTGCCCCTCCTACCAGTCTAGACAGATATAGTTTCTTTAATTCTGTAATTGTTAGACTTCCATTCAACCAGATTTCTGATGGTCCTGAGTGATGGTCATTCTAAAATTTAGATGTAATTTTTTTTTTAAGATTTTATTTATTATTTTTAGAGAGAAGGGAAGGGAGGGAGGCAGAGAGGGAGAGAAACATCAATGTATGGTTGCCTTTCACCTGCCTCCAGCTATGGACATGGCTGGAGACTTGGATTGCAACCTGGTTATGTGCCCTGGCTGGGAATCAAACCAGCGACCTTTGGGTTTACAGGCCGGCACCTTATCCACTGTGCTACCAGCCAGGGCCTTAGATGTAATTTTGATGTAGTTTTGCAGAGGTATGTCTGCCTATGCTGTTATCTTGATCAGCTCTTAAATGTCTCTTAATCTAGAATATTTCATAGCCATTCTTTAATTGTTATGACATTGGTATTTCTTAAGGATATAGTCCTTTCCACCTATCTTTTTAACTAGAATGTTTCTCACTTAATCAAATATTCATTCTTATTAAATTGTGATTATACCTTCATGACCAGATTACTGCATTGGAAACCTTGTGTCTTTTTCAGGGTCTCACTTCTAGAAGTGCATATTGTTCACTTGCCCCTCAGAACTGTTGTTAATTTTAATTACTCTGTCAAATGTTTCCCTATTCCTCCCACTATAGAATTAGTTCATTTCTGTCTGCTCTCTGTGACTAATAAGCAACCTGTGGATAGAGACCTTATAACCACATAAATATCCTGTGTCTTACCAAATTTCTCCTAGAATTAGTTTCCACCAATGATTCTTGCCTGATCCAATCTTACAACAATGATCATGGGATGATGACTTTGTAACTCTAGGGCTCCCTCCACATTCACCAGGTGGCATTCGGCATTGAAGAAACCTCCATTCTGCCTCATTTATGTATTTTTTTATGGTTTGTTATTTATCAATTTTCAGTATAGGCTTGCAAACTCTTTTATTTTCATGGTTTATAACACATTATTGCACCTAATTATTTGGGTGTTCAGATTATCCCAGGAGTGGCCAGTGGAGAGCCCTTCAATTTGGCTCCTGTGTTCTGGTGACATGCCCTTGCATTCTTTGAGCACTTCCTTACTTTCTTGAATAACAAGCTCATCTTGTACTCACAGTGTCTTAGACCTAAAATCAGCCATTTCTCCAAGGATCTAGGTGTTGTGTGCTTAGATCTAAGAACTTTGCTATTACAGAAATTGCAAATGCATCACCCTCTTCTGTTAATTTCTTGCTTCCCAGAAGCAAATATTCACATCTAAATTACTAACATGCTTCTACTGCTACGTCAAGATTTTCCACAAGCATACATATTTCCCAAGCCACATGCTCTCAATTTACTTACAAATTTGGTCAAATAATTATTCAACTTTACATTATTATGATAAAGTAAATACTATTTATAGCTGATCTAAGAGTGACATATGACTAGGAAGACTAAAAATAGTTTTCTTTGCCTACATAAGCTTTCATTTCCCTTAAATTAACTGTGAGTTTTTAAAATTAATTTATTGTTGTTGTATTACAATTGTTTCATTTTTTCTCCCGTTTCTCTCCCCAGCCTCATCTACCCCATTCCCTCTCCCACAGTCAATCCCCACCTTGATGTTTATGTCCATGGGTCATTTATACTAGCTCCTTGACTAAACCCTTCCCCTTATTCCCCTCCTCTTCCTCTCATGCCCCTCTGGGCACCTTCTTTCTGCTCCTTGTTTCCATGTTTCTGGTTCCATTGTGCTCATCTGTTTGTTTTATTCATTAGTTTCCTATATTGAGTGAGGGCATATGGTATTTGTCTTTTGCTGCCTACCTTATTTCACTAAGCATAATACTCTCCAGTTCTAACCATGCTATCACAAAATGTAGAAGTTCCTTTTTTTCCTTTCCACTATGTAGTATTCCACTGTGTAAATGTTCCACAGTTTTATTTATCCATTCATCCACTGATGGGCACTTAGGCTGTTTACAGCACTTGGCCATTGTAAATAGCATTGCTATGAACATAGAGGTGCATAGGTCATTCTGAATTGGTGTTTCAGGGTTCTTCAGGTATAGTCCTAGCAGTGGAATTGCTGAGTCAAAAGTTAGTTCCATTTTTTGTTTTTTGAGGAAATTCCATACTGTTTTCCATAGTGGCTTCACCTGTCTGCAATCCCACCAATGGTGCACTAGGGCTACCTTTTCTCCACATCTTCTCCAACACTTGTTATTTGTTGATTTGTTAACGATGGCCATTTTGACCAATGTGAGGTGGTATCTCATTGTGGTTTTAATTTGTACCTCTCTGATGGCTAGTGATGTTGAGCATTCTTTCATATGCTTATGGGGCTTTTGTATGTGATCCTCGGGGAAGTGTCTGTTCAGGCCCTATACCCATTTTTTTAATTGGGCTGTCTGTTTTCCTGGTTTTAAGTCATATAACTTCTTCATATATTTTTGAGATCAAACTCTTGTTTGACGTATCATTGGCAAATAAGTTTTCCCATACAGATGTTTTCCTTTTCGTTTTATTGATGCTTTCTTTCGCTAAGAAGAAACTTTTTAGTTTGATGTAGTCCCATTTGTTTATTTGTTCCTTTATTTCTCTTGCCCTAGGAGAAGTACTGGTAAAAATATTGCTGCCTGGGATATCTGAAATTTTACTTCCTATGTTTTCCTCTCGGAGTTTTATGGTGGCACTGCTTATGTTTAAGTCTTTTATCCATCTTAAGTTTATTCTGGAGTATGGTGTAAATTGGTGGTCTAGTTTCATTTTTTTGCATATCCCTGTCCAGTTCTTCCAACACCACTTGTTGAAGAGGCTATCTCCACTCCATTTTATGTTCCTTCCCCCTTTGTTGAATATTAGTTAACCACAGAGATGTGGGTTTATTTTTGGTCTTTCATTTAGACATTGATCTGTACATCTATTCTTATGCCAGTACTAGGCTGTTTTGATTACAATGGTTTTGTAATATAGTTTGATATCCAGTGTTATGAGTCCTCCAATTTTGTTCTTTCTCAAGATTTCTGTGGCTATTTGTGGTCATTTTTTGGCTCCATACAAATTTTTGAAGCATTTGTTACAGATCTGTGTTGTTGGTATTATAACAGGGATTGCATTAAATCTATAAATTGCTTTGGGTAATATGGACATTTTAATGATGTTAATTCTTCCCATCCATGAACATGGTATATGCTTCTATTTATTGATATCTTCTTTAATTTCTTCCTTCAGTGTTCTGAGTTCAGGTCTTTTACCTCCTTGGTTAAGTTTATTCCTAGGTACTTTATTATTCACGTTGCTATAATACTTGGGTGTTTTTTTAAAAATATTTTATTTATTATTTTTAGAGAGAGGGGAAGGGAGAGCAGTAGAGAGGGAGAGAAGCATCAATGTATGGTTGGTTGCCTTTCATCTACCTCCAGCTACATACAGACCTGACTGGAGACCTGGCTTCCAACCTGGTTATGTGCCCTGGCTGGGAATCAAACCAGTGACCTTTGGGTTCGCAGGCTGGTGCCTTATCCACTGTGCCAGTAGCCAGGACTGAGTGGGGTTTGTGTGTGTGTGTGTGTTTTCTAGTTTCTATCTCTGATATTTTGTTGTTGGTGTACAAAAATATCTTCAATTTCTTAATATTGACTTTGTATCCAGCTATTTTGCCAAATTCACTTATTAGATCAAGTTGTTTTTTTGGTGGTGTCTGTAGGGTTACACTAACCCTACATGTTATCTGCAAATGATGACAGTTTTACTTTCTTCTTTCCAAATTGGATGCCCTTGATTTCTTTTTCTTATCTGATTGGTGTGGCTAGAACTGACCAAACAATGTTGACTAGAACTGGAGAGAGTGGACAGCCTTGTCTTGCTCCTGATCTTAAAGGGAAGGCTTTTAGTTTTTGCCCATTGAGTAAGAGGTTGGCTGCAGGTTTATCATATATGGGCTTTATTATGTTGAGGTATGCTCCCTCTATTTCTATCTTGCTGAGTGTTTTTTATCATAAAAGGTTACCATACTTTATCAAATGCTTTTCCAGCATCTATCAATTGATCATATAGTTTCTTCTTTCATTTTGTTTTTTAATTTTTAATATCTTATGGTGTATTATATTTATTGATTTGCAAATGTTGTACTATCCTTGCATCCCTGGGATGAATCTCACTTGATCATGGTGTATGATCTTTTTAATGCTAGATCTTGTTGGCCAATATTTTGTTGAGAATCTTAGCATCTATGTTCATTAGAGATGTTGGACTGTAGTTTCCTTTCTTGTTGTGTCTTGACCTGGTTTTGGGATTAGCATAATACTGGCCTCCTAGAAAGAGTTTGGGAGTCTTCCCTTTCTTGGATGGGGACAGAGGGGAGCAAAAAGGGGATGGATGTAATACAACAACAATAAAATTAAAAAATAAATAAATAAAAACAAGTTGAGAGGGATAGCAATTAGTTCTTGCCTAAATGTTTGGAAAAATTCACTTGTGTAGCCATCCAGTCAGGGGCTTTTGTATGCCAGGAGTTTTTTGATTACTGCCACAATTTCACTAGTATATTAAGGCATTCTGCTTCTTCTTGATTTAGTTTTGGAAGATTGTGTGTTTCCAGAAATGTGTTCATTTCACTCAGGTTGTTGAATTTTTTGTCATATAGTTGTATGTAGTAACTTCTTACAATTCTTTGTATCTCTGTGATATCAGTTGCGATTTCTCCTCTGTCATTTCTGATTTTGTTTATTTGGGTTTCTTTTTTTCTTTATGAGTCTGGTTAAAGGCTTGTTGATTTTGTTTATCTATTTAAAGAACCACTTCTGTATTTATTGATCCATTGAACTGTTCTTTTCATCTCTAAGTCATTTAATTCTGCCTTGATCTTGATTATTTCCTTCCTTCTACTCCCTCTGGGTTTTGTTATTGTTCTAGTTCTTATAGCTTTATGGTTAGGTTGTTTGTATAAGCTTCTTCTAACCTTTTTAGGTAGACCTGTATTGCTATAAATTTCTCTCTGAGACTGCCTTTGTTGTGTCCCATAAGTTTGGGCTATTGCGTATACAGTTTCATTTGTTTCCAGAAACTTTTTGATTTCTTCTTTGATCTCATTGTTTTATAGCATGTTATTCAGTCTCTATGAATTAGAATGTTTTTGGTTTTTTTCTTTGAGGTTGGTTTATAGTTTCAAGCTGTTGTTTCAGAAGATGCTTGATTTAATTTCAATTTTCTTGAATTTGTGGAGGCTTGTTTTATGTCCTAATATGTGGCCTGTCTTTGAGAATGTTTCATGTGTATTTGAAAAGAAAGTATATTTTCTTGGGGTGAAAAGCTCTCTATATATCAATTAAGTCCATTTGATCTGGAGTGTTGTTCAATGCCATAATATCCTTGGTGTTTCTTTGCTTGGAAGATCTGTCCATTCTTGACAGTGGGGTGTTAAAATCCCCTAGGAGTTTGTTGCTGTTGATATCCTCCTAGAAGTCCTCTAATATTTTAAAAAATATATTTGGGTACTCCTATATTGGGTGCATATATGTTTATAAGGGTTATGTCTTCTTAATGGATTTTCCCTTACATATTATGAAATGTCCTTCTTCATCTCTTTCAGTAGTCTTTGTTGTGAAATCTATTTTGTCTGATATAAGTATTGCTACCCCAGCCTTTTTTTCATGTCCATTTGCTTGAAATGTTTTTTTTTTTTTTTTTTTCCATCTCTTCACTTTCAGTCTGTGTCGATCTTTTTTCTGAGGTGGGTCTTTTGTAGATAGCATATATGTGGGTCCTGTTTTCTTATTCATTCAGCTACCCTATGTCTTTTGATTGGGGCATTTAATCTATGTATATTTAAGGTTATTGATAGGTACTTATTCATTGTGATTTTTTCTCCTTTGTATCTGAGTTCCTCTCTTGCTCTCTTTTTTATTTTTCCTCTTGTTATAACAGTCCTTTTAGTATCTCTTGTAGTGCTGGTTTGGTGAAGATGTAACTTTTTAGCTTTCTCTTTCCTGGGAATTTCCATATTTCACCTTCTATTTTGAATGAGAGCCTTGCTGGGTAGAGGAGTCTTGGTTGTAGGCCTTTGTTTTTCATTGCTTGGAATGTTTTTGGCCATTCTCTTCTGGCTTGTTTCTCTTCAGAAATTGGCTCATAACCTTATCAGAGCTCCCTTGTATGTTATTAGCTGTTTCTCTCTTGCTGCCTTTAGGATTCTCTTTTTGTCTTTGAATATTGTCATCTTAATTATGATTTGTGAGAGAGAGAAGATGGCGACAGAGTAGAGAGCAGTGCTGATGGTGTTCTCAAGTACCAAAGCAGCTAGAGGACAAGATAGGGAGCGTGAGACGTCTTCAGGACCCTAGGAATTGGATCGGGCAGCATCTGAACACAGGGGAGCATAGCCCAGAGGCAGAGGAGGCCAGCAGGACAGTAGGTGAGGTGTTCCTGACTGACTGGCCGGTGGGCCAAGGTCGGCTCTGGGCAGTGGCGGCTCTGCCCAGAGGGGCGTGTTTGACTGAGGCAGCTCTGGGCTCCCTGGTGACTGGAAGTCTCAACAGTGAAATGTGGGTGGCGAGGGCAAACACCGTAGGGAATTGAACTCTTGCAGGGGAGGGACTGTGTGAGAGACTCACTCCGGCAACAGGGACAGGAGGCTCTGCGTGGGGCTAGAGGTGGAGGAGAAGAGTCCTGTGGGAAGCTGGAGTGGGGAAGCAGGAAAGTATACCGGCCGGGGCGGTGAGAGGGCCGAAAACGGTGCTGCTGGGCCACTGGGGAAACAGCAGCTAGAAGCCCCTGCAAGTGGGGAGGCCCAGCCCCTGAGCAACCACACAGGCCCCCAGGCTCTGCAGAAACTCCAAACAGCGAGCCGGTAAGCCAGGAACTAGTAGCGGGGCAGCTGACCCGCCATTGCCGGAGACAAAAGCCACACTGCTCACGCCTGGGAGGGGCTCATCACAGAGGCCTCGTAAAAGACTTCTTGGAGAGCTGGTTGGTTTGGAGGAGTGGTGCCAACCCTAGAAGGGCGGGACAGTGTAGGCAGACCCCGGACAGTGTTGACAGATAGGAGCGACCTCCTCCTGGGACTGCGGGGGCAGGGCCAGTAGTCACAGGGACCAGCAAAGTTGCGGGCTCCCCTGCAGGGGTGCTGGGTGCTCATCCTGGGCAGGAACCTCCACCAGGAGTGGGAGGGGGCTCCCTGCAGACTCCAGAATACCAGCAGCCCTAAAACCCAGCTAGGCTGAGGAAGGCCCAGCCTACCTGGGGGCGGACACTCAGAATCAGCCCTGAATGTGACAACCAGAGGACCTGCCACATGCCAAGACCAGCTAGAATATAGACTATAGACTGTAAAGTCCTGACCAAGAAAAAGGCAGCCTCAGGAAAGGGATTGCTGCTAATCTCAAGCACCTGAGTTATACCAAGAGCAATATGAACTATTAATCCCCAACATATCCTTTGCAAAAGTTACTTCTCACATAATCTTAATCCCTCCCATACCTCAATCCACCTAAATACCCAAGACCCTCCCCCTACTCTTGAATTAAAGTCTACTAATTCTGTGGCTATAAAGCATTCCCAGTCCTCAATCTAAGTATTCCTCCCTTCCCCAGCCACCTAAACCCTTTATTCTTTTCTTTCTTCCTCTTTTTCTATTTTTTTTTTTAAATTTTTTCTTTTCCTTTTCTTCCTGGTAAAGCCCACAATTTCTGGCTCCATCTGGACCAATCAGAAATCATAAAGGGGGAACAGACACCTAAAATCTTCCTTTATTAATATCAATTTCTCTTTGTCTTGTGACTTTCTCCCACTTTCTCTCTCTCTCTCTCTCTCTTTCTTTCTTTCTTTCTTTCTTTTTTTCTCCTTTCTTTTCTCCCTGATAAAACCCACTGGTCCTGGCTCCACCTGGACCAAACAGAGACCATAAAGGGTGAACAGACACCTAAACATTTTCTTTACTAATATTGATTTCTCTTTCTCTTGTGACTTTCTCCCTTTATTTATTTCCTTTTTTATCCCCTCTGCTAAAAGCCCTCAGGTCCAGGCTCCATCTGGACCAGTCAGGGATTATTAAGGGTGAACAGCCAACTAAACCTTTTCTTCTTATTATTATTATCATTTTTATTTCCTTTTTCCTTTTGCATTATTTTTTGTTTGTTTGGTTTGGTTTGGTTTTTTGTTTTTGGGTGTTTTTTGTTTGTATGTTTGTTTGTTTGTTTGTTTTTGTTTTTGTTTCTGCTAAAAGCCCAAGGGCCAGAATACAACCAGACAGCCCAAATAAAGAACACACCAAGAAGAGCAAGTGGAGAAAATCTGGGAATGGCAATACTGAACTCCACAAATCTCCTATCACAGAAGGGTGCTCAACTAAGGCAAGGAAGCAAAGCAGGTTAACCCAAGGAAAGAACAAAAATAAATAAATAAATAAATAAATAAATAAAAAAAAAAAAAAAAAAAAAAAAAAAAAAAAAAACAAAAAAAAAAAAAAAAAAAAAAAAAACA